>JAVSBS010017895.1:0-20504 GCA_033124195.1 Coracias cyanogaster
CATGAGCAACCTGGTCTAGTGGGAGGTGTCCCTGCCATGGCAGGGAGGTTGGAACTAGATGATCTTTAAGGTCCCTTCCAACCCAAAAAATTCTATGATTCTATGATTTATTTTTATAAGTAGTCCTGTTCCCTATATATAAAGATTCACTTGTTTGCTTGGTTTTTTGCCGCAGATTGGGTTTTTTCTCTTTAAATTCACTTCGGGTACCTCTTATCTCTCCGTTATTATTTACACTAACCTCTGTGTAGCACTTAACTCTTTCTGGGTGGGACCTTCATCTTTATCACTTGCCTGGCCAGCGGCCAGCACGCAATGGTCCTGGGCGGGAATCTTATCAGAGTTAATAAACGCTAAAGTGTGTTCTCCCTCTCTGTCCATAATATGCACAGAAAGGACTGATCATGTATTTATAACTACTGGAAATTTGTCTTCCTTCCTTATCAAATTTCTCTAGTTTCCTTTTTTTTTTCTTTCTTTCAATTTTCAAGTCAGTATCTTTCCCCTTCCCATCAACCCTGACTGGCTGAGGCTGTAATCACTTTTTTCCAAATTATTTCCTCCATCCAGCTTTCCAAGGGGTTGTTAATGATGCCGGAACGTAAATCACTTGCTCCGTTTAGCTGTCACCAGCTTTAATTATCCCTTGCATTCCTTCAAGTCTTAATCCAATGAACAAGAGATACTTTCCTATCTGAGTCACTTCTCATTGACCCAGAAGCAAAGAACAAGGACAAGGCATGTAAAACAGTAAATGACCTGACTGAAAGGAAGAAGCTTTGCCTCCAGGCCCTTTTCATCTCCCTCTAACACTGCAGGGCTTGGCACTGGAGCTGGAAATATCCACATGTTTTTTGTAGGATGTGTTCTCAGGTTCAGATTACCCAAACCAGTAGAAAACCTAAGTATCCTGAGGATACTTCCACTGCCTAGGTGATAGGTTCAACCTGTCTCCCACCAGCTGCAGGAAACGTCCCAGGTTTGGCCTCCAGATGCTTGAAGATGCTTCTGACCCAAAAGCTTCTGGCTTCCAGAGCATTTCTCCCTGGTAAAGGTGAGGGAAGCAGCCCTGCAGTGACGTTTCCCAGCCAGGTGAGCAGTTCAGCCTGTCTGATGGTCCCAACAAATGGGCAGAGTAAGGTCCATGGGAGACAAGACCAGTTCATGGGCGCTTGTCCCAAGGCAGAGGAGAGCAAACACCCCCAGCCACAGCAGCTGCAGAGTTCACACAAATCACAAAATGCTTCAGCCTGGCAGGGACCTCTGGAGATTTCCTAGTCCATCTTCTCTGCTCCGAGTTACTAGAGCTGGTTGCCCAGGGCTGTGTCCAGTTGGGTTTCAATAATACCAGAGATGGAAACCATGACGTCTCTGGGTAGCCTTTGGAAAGACTTTGTTCTCATGTTTCAATGGAATTTCCTGTGTTCTAGTTTATGCCCTTTGCCTCTTGTCCTGTCACTGGGCACCACCGAAAAGAGCCTGGCCCCATCCTCTTGACCCCCACCCTTTAGTTATTTGTAGACACTGATAAAATTCTCCCTGAGCCTTCTGTTTTCCAGACTGAAAAGTCCCAAACCTCTCATCCTCTCCTCATAGCATAAATGCTCCAGTCCCTTCATCTTCTTTGTTGCCCTTTGTTGGACTTTCTCCAGCATGTCCATGTATCTCCTTTACTGTGGAGACCAGAACTGGACACAGGACTCCAGGTGTGGCATCACAAGTGTTGAGTAGAAGGGAAGGATCATCTCCCTTGACCTGCTGGTAATGTTCTGCCTAATGCAGCCTGGAGTCTGGTGGCCGCCTTTGCCACCAAGGAATACTGCTGATTTATGTGTGACTAGGTGTCCAGCATGACCCTCAGTTCCTTCTCTGCAAAGCTGCTTTCTATGCTAATCAGCCCCAAGCCTGTCCTGGTGCCTGAGGTTACCCCTCCCCAGATACAAGACTTTGCATTTGCACTTGCTGAATTTCCTGAGGTTCCTCTCTGTCGATTTTTCCAATCTGTTGAAGTCCCTCTGGATGGCAGCACACCCATCTGGCACACCAGCCACTCCTCCTGGTTTTGTATCCTCTGAAAACCTGGTGAAGGCGAGCTCTGCCACATCATCAAAGTCATTAAGGAAGATGATGAACAGTATGGATCCCAACGTTGAGTCCCGTGGTACCCTACCAATGGCTTGCCTCCAAATGGACTTTGTGCCACAGATCACAAGCCTCTGGGCCCAGTTGCTCCACCAGTTTTCAGTCCACCTCACTGTCCACTTGTCTAACCCATACTTTGTCAGTTCATCTATGAGGATGTAGTGGGAGACAGTGTTGAAAGCCTTAATAAGGTTCTTCCGCTTCTCTCACATCATCCACCAAGGCAGCCACCTCACCATTGAAGGCTATCAGGCTGGTGAGGTATAATTCCACCTTTGTGAATCCATACTGACTCCAGGGTCATGATGCTGGTTTTTGGCTTGTTCCCCTCTCTCGGGATCTTAACTCAACCACCTCATGGTCACTGCAGCCAAGGCTGCCTCTAGCCTTCACATCTCCAACAAGTTCTTCCTTGTTTGCAAGTACGAGGTCCATGAGAGTACCTCTCTGTGTTGGTTCCTCAGTCACCTGTGTCAGGAAGTTGTCACCAGTGCACTTCAGAAACCTCAGAGATTGCTACTGCCGTGCTGTGTTGTTCCTCCAGCAGATCATGGGTTGGTGAAAGCCCTCCATGAGGATGAGGGCTTCTGAATGGGAGGCTTGTTCCAGCTATCTGAAGAAGGCTTCATCTACTTCTTCCTGATCAAGTGGTCTACGTCAGGACACCCACTAGAACATCACCACTGCTGATCTGTGGTCACCCTGACCTATAGCTCTCAGCTGTCTCATCATCCATCCCTAGTCAGAGCTCCACAGACTTCAGCTGCTCTTTGACATAAAACCAACTCCTCTTCCTCACCTTCCCAGGCTGCACTTCCTAAATACCTTGTATCCAGCCATGGTAGCACTCAATTATGTGAGCTACCCCACCATGTTTCAGCAATCCAAAGCTTTCATGTGGTTTGGTCAGGGACTTGACCACAGGCAATAGGAGGAGTTACAAGAGAGCTGAGTTTGTCCAGCCTGGAAAGCAGGCTGAGAAGAGAGAGCTCAGGGGAGTCTAACAGCACCTAACGTAAAAAAGGGTCAAAGAGGAGGCTGAGATGGACTCTCCTCGAGGATGCCCACTGACCACAAGTTGCAGGAAGGGAAATTCTGCTCAGATATAACAAAAAAATAGTTCTCCATGTGAGCCTTCAAAAGCTGGACCAGAAAGGCTGTGGTGTCTCCATGCTTGGGATGTAGCGAAGATCAGGCTGAGCTAATGCACTTCTCCCTCATCCCTAGGTTCCAGATGAACTTCTTTCTGCATCATGTCCCTTAGCAGAAAGGCGTGTGCTCCTGGTATGTCAACACACCCATCCCAGGACCTACTGAGACTGCACTGGCAGCTCTGGGGCCTGTCACTGCCACCTTCCGACAAGAGAAGAAAATGCAAATACCTGGCCCCAGCCCATTTCCCAAGGAAAGAAGTGGGGTGGAATTTTTAGGATTATTTCGGTAGTTCTTAATTTTCACTGCTTCCAAAACTCAGGCTTCATAATCCTTTGGTTGCAACCAGCTCTAGGATGAGGTACCTCCATGTGAAAATAAAAGAAGGTGAAAAATTCAGTCTATTTAAATTGCCTTCAACAAATTGTGAATTGAATTCTGACGTCGGTAGCTACATTTTGCCCTTTACAAAGAACCTGAGAGCTCCAAGGTGGTGACAGACAAGGTGCCACCATCCCATATCTATTGAGTGCTTGTATTTGCTTGTTATCATCTTTAGTCTAATACTTTGGACTGTGATACTAGATGGGTGCTGTTCCTGAAACCAACAGGTTTAACTGGTCTGAGCTCATGAAGAGGTCCTGGTGAGAAACTCAAGACTCTCGTGTGAGGATGGGTGACTGCGTACCTGAAATTTTAGCAATGAGAAGGCAGAACTGAAGCCAGGAGCACCTGGCGTGACATTGCTCTCGGTAACACAGCATGGCAAGAATCTGCGTGAAACACAATACACCCAGTCGCTGTTGGTGTTAACTGGCATGGAGAAGGAGAGCAAGGCAGCTCCTCACACCTCTTCTCCCATGGGTTTGGTGCTGTACGTGTTACATTTCAGTCGTGCCAGCTTAACTCCTTCTACAGAATGGACAAGGGTCATTAACTTCATGGCAGCTCCGATGGCCAAGTGTCCTAGGAAGGGCCAGATCACCAAACCCAAGGAGACCAAGATACATTGTCCCTCATTTTAAATCTCTTTTTTTCCTGGGAGAATGATAAGCAGGAAGATTGGAACACGTGCCCACAGCCAAGCAAAGCATCTCCCATCTTTCCAGCCTCCTCCCATCTCAGGTCAACACTGTAGCCTGGAGGTGCCACCTTCCCCCTTGCTCCCCGTGGCCTCTCATGTGGACCTCAATACCCATGAACTGGGGAGGAAAGGAACCAGGAGGAAAGAAATTGGAGATGGTTAAGCACTGGCAGGAAGGTGGAGCTCTTGATTCAGACATTTTCTTTCTTCCTTTAGCACCACGCAAATCCTCACTTGAGAACCATCTACCTACACACTTTTCTTGACTTCTCCACATCAAAACTAGCAGATGAACCTGTTTCCTGGAGAATTCCCTCCACCCCCAGAGCTATTTCTTCCTCCAAAACCTGTGTTTGCCATGCCTAGAGTGGAGGCATGATCAGAGGGACTGTAAAGGGCAGGGATTGGGGGGGGCAGGAATTCTCTTGCTTCAGACCCATTTGCTAGCACAGGGTGTCTCATACCCTGAGATGATGAGCACAACCTTGAGATGCCAATGAGAAACGTCTGCAGAGCCAACCGAAACAGAAATGTTGGCAACGGCCCGTGTTGTTTACCTTCCAGACATACTTTCAGGCGTTTGGTATCACTACATGTCTCAGCAAGGCTAACCTGGAAATATGGACCTTAACGAAGGAACCGGCTCTATGACTTCTCTGTCAAAACATTAATGGTGCCCCCTTTCAGATCTGAAGAAATGGCACCATTTCCTTGAACTCTCTGGACACACGAAATGTGGGAGAGCCCATCCTGGGCCTGTGTAGAGACAGCCAGGTCCCCACGGAGCAGCAGGAGCAGGGACATGGGTGGCAATGTGAAAAGAAAGGACTGCAACACCAGGCAGGAGGGAGGTGTAGCCTCTTGGGGACAGGTTTCTTCTGTGACCATCTGCTGTGCAATGCCCTCCAGTCCCCAGAACACTCCCTGTCACCGCCAGTCCCCTCCCATCCCCCAGAATGCTTGTAGGCAAGGCTGCAAAATATGGATTGCAAGGAGGGGGAGTGGTGGAGAAGACCTTTTCCCATGAAGAGGTAGTCCAGGCTGGGGTTATCCAGAGGAAATGAAAGATATTTTTATATCTCTGTTTCGAACATCCTCTGGTTGTTCCTAAGAAACTCCTGAGAGCCCATCACTATTATTCTGCATCTGTCTTATGTTCTCCAGGGAACATAATCTCCTCCCACGAGATCCAAGGGGGTCCCCAAAATAATAAAGCTTTACACAAAAATTAGAATGATACATCTTTGCAAAGCAGTGTGAATGCTCCTTGGTTCAAGAGGGCATCTCTGGTTCAAGAAAGCAAGGGAAAGTCTCCAGAGCAACCAGCCACATGTGTGTGTATCCATGTGTCCACGGGCAGGAATGGCGACACAGGGAGCCCCAGGGAGCTCGGGAAGAGAAGCAGCTGCCCATGGACATCCACACAAGGGCCATTATGTGCCCAAAATAGCCGCCCTCTCCAGCAAGAAAGAGCGCAGGCTCAAAGGACAAACCCCATCTCCATTCCCAGTAGGGTCACGGGCAAGTCAATGATATTTATGAGCGCGGCTATTGAAGGCAAAGACAATCCCTGTTCTTTATCCATCACCAGGAAGAGACTCCAAGGGCCTTGAGATGGCACGTATGGATTTATCCCTCCCTATAGTCTATAGGCTCAGTCTCACGTCTGTCCTTTTGACCAGCCTGCAACCCCCAAGCCTTGGGCTCTGAATCCAACCCAGGCGCTTTCTTTTCAAACAAACCAAGAGGTAACATCCACAGAACCACCCAAAGATTTTGTTCCAAGTGTACCTTTTTTATTAATTCCACATATTTTTATTAGAGTATAAGAAACAATATGCAACGTACACTACACTTACACTTATGTTAATATATTCAAAGGAATCAACGTTTCTTTATGCCGCTTATTGTGTTACAACAAAGGTAATACACGGTTACAAATCTCACAGATATGTATTAGTAAAATCAACATTTTGGTGCAACCATCCCAGTGAAATGAGATCATCCAACGAAGCTGAAATAAAATGTGCCAGTATTTTTCCTGCAATACTTGATTGGCCTTATTATATTCTCATGAAGTGTTTCGATTTTGACGAAACGGCCGGGTTTGGGGCTGGAAAAAGTGTCCCCTTGGAAAGCATTGGACCTTGGAAGCCTGTTAAACTTTTTATTTCTTAATTTACACCATCAGAGCGAAGCTGGACAAAATACAGCATCCAGTCTGTCTCTGATGGTTCCGATTCTCTGCTTTGCACGCAATTAATCTCGTTAAATGTAGCTCACCCTTGGCTGTTGTGTGTGTAACGGTTCCTCCTTGGCTTGTGAGATCTGGGCTTCCAAGCATCTCTACCAAGTCTGGCAAAAGCCAGTAGATGGCAGGACCGACCCAGGGCTTTGCTTCCCTGGGCACAATGGACACTCCCAGAATGCAAATTTAGGTGTGTCCATCTCCCATTCCAGTGTGATAGCCTCCGAGGGCAGCTTTCCAGGGGTGAAATCACTCCTCCAGAACCAAGGAAGGATTCAGAGCCATCTTCATCCCAAACAGCTGAGACCCACAGCACCCCACTGCTGGGGATGACAGTGAAAGCACAGCCCAGGCACAAAAGTACTGGAATCACAGGAGCAAGAGGCTTGTGACAGGCCACTAAACCTCCAAGCATCCAGATGTGTGCCACATCTGCCTTTTCCAGAGACAGGAGAGCATGGCTACCTCACTCCAGCATAGAGGCACAGCCACCCAGACCAGAGCTACCAGGCTTCCCGCCAGCGGTGGTGGAACCAACATGGCAAACAGGGCTCCTGGGAGGCAAGTCACTTCAAATAACCCCAAACTTCAGCAAATTAACACCAAGCAAGGACATTCTTTGAGTAACAATGCGGGTCCTTTGAGTAATTATTAAAGAACTGGCCTTATTTGTTCTGGCTGTTTGTGCAAGGAAGTCCCATCAGGTTTGTGTTTTCCAAATGAAGAAATGTTGCCCTTTGGCAATTAAAAAAAAAACAACCCAAAAAACCCTCTCACAAACAGTTGGAAGAACTTTGTTATTTTTTTAAGTCCTCTTTTTTTTTTTGGCAAACAGCAAAACCCAGCAGACCTGGGTGGAAAGGGCTGTAGGCTTCGAGCACGTACAGACAGTACTTGCTCCACAGAAACGAGAGCCTTTGTGACGTTGGCGTAGTGGTAGACAGCAGCAGCTGCTCTTGAAATACAGCCATTTCCAGGACGGAAGCACAGAAACCATTTTCTCATTAGCATGCTCCAAAACGGGCAGGTATTTGACTTAAGCTCGTCATCTTCTCCACTAAAAACCGTTGCGGGATATTTTACGGTTGTACGGAGCAAAGTTGCCTCCCCTCGTCATCTCTCATCTTGTCAGAAAAGGTGAAGATCTGAGTTTTCTGCTGAGAGTTCAATCTCTAATTGCACAGTCCAAGTAAACACAGTCAAAGCACTTAAGGGCTGTCCCACCATGGCCCTCAAGTTCCAAACCATGTGTTTGGGTTTAACAAGCCACCAGTTTTAATGCTTTATAAACGGTGGGTTCTTGCTATTTTCTTTTCTTCTTATTATTAATGTTTTTAATTACTATAGCTGCACATTTTCAGGCCTTTCACTCCTGGGCTTTAAAACAGCTGAGGTTCTCATATGATTTCTGGTGCTGGGGATTTGGGGGGGGAAAAAATAAACTCAAAAATCTGTGGTAGGATCAGAAATTGTGAGAGCTGGCAGAACTGATCATATGACGCTTGGGATTAAACTGTTGAATAACATCTCTTGCATCTGACAAGCTGTCACACCCTCCCTCTCTCTCAAACATACATATATCTATCAAAAAGATCTTTGCCACGTGTGTTTGGAATGAAAAACTGCAAATACCTCTCCTTCCAAACAGTGAGTGTACAGGAATATAGCACATGGGGAGGAGAGGAAGAAGAAAAGAGTGAAGAGCATCATCTGTAGGCTCAAGAACATGTGTGAACTGACCTTCAGATCTGTCCCCGGCAACACCATTCATATAACTTGTTATTTGTACAGGGTAAGTAGCCTGCTGAATGCTCTTTCCACCACCCCTTACTCCCTTGCATAACCACGAGAAAACTCTTGAAACGCTGAGATAGGAAGGAGATGGCCACTGGAGGAGGTCACCAGGTCACATAACCCCGCTCGTGGCTTTAGCCCACAGGGTTGTCCATCCTCAAGGCATGAGCAAGCATTAGGACACAGCTACACTGATGGCTTTCAAGTTTAGCTCTTTGTGAGGGTCACCGAGTCAAAAACCAAGATACTTTTTACCTGGTGGCAAGAAAATGAGTTACAGCCCCATTATTTGCAAGGTAGAGTACTCTGGGCGCTGCCTTGGTCTCACCACAGCGTCTACTCCCAGCAAGCAGCAAGGAGCAAATCAACCCTCACGGGAGGAAGGCTCAGGCACAGGGAAGCTAGGGAATATCTACCCCATTTCTAGTCACTTTTGCCCCAGTTTCCCCAGCGCTGTACGTGCATAGCAGAGGTTTGCAGCACACCTCAAGCCCTGTGGTCCCAGCAGCCAAAGGAGGATGCGTGAACCGGAGGAAGGCACATCTGAGGACCAACGAGACAAGCAACGCCTTCTTCCCAAACTCATCACCTAATTGCAGGTCACATTGCGATGACCGGTCCCTCCTGTTGCGAAGGCTCTCATTAGCATCTGTATCATTTTAATTAGAAGATGGGGAGGAGGAAAAAAAAACCCCACGTAACCCCTTTTGTTGCAAGTATTTCTATATGTCTGCACGCCCTCTTCCAAAAGAAGCTGTTCATCACTCATTTAAGTGAGGACGGAGGTATAATTGAACAGCGTGTGCAGCTCGAGAGGCTTTTGTTCGTTTCTTGACACAATAAGAGAACCACGTACAAGGAGGGCACTGCTAAAGAACGCCAATGCTGCACCTGATTTTTGCTGCTAGAAGAAAAAAAACAGCCCAGTGCACCTCTGATCGATCAGTGGAAGTGACAGGAAGCCTTCACCTGACAGTTTAAGGCTCAATTTTGCATCTAGTAGGTCCACGGGTAGGCAAAGCAGGTGGGGAACCAGCACAACGCAGAGATAGCAAAAGGACACACCTCCCATGGGACGGCTGAGGACTTCCAGGAGCGATGCTGCCGAAAGACCTGGGAAGATCCTGGGATCTGAGAGACAGCTGGAGCGGGAGGTTGGGTGGTGAAATCACCTTCTGCAGTCCCCAAGCACCATCAGCCAGATTGCAGGTTGAACCTCAAGATCTGAGTATTGATATATTTGCCTCTGACACCACCGAATTTTGCAAATGGACCTGTTGCCCTGGATCATTTAGGTATCGATGCTGTTGTCTATCACCATCACAAGTCCAAAGTGGGGAAATCGAGGCACCAAGTCTTTGTAACATGCAGACTCATTTTTAGAGGTCCTGTTCCCAGCGTGCTTGCTCCTTTAGGAGTAACGGGGTTGACTCAGACCCAAATAACTGGCATTTTTCACTGAAATGCACCTGGAAAAGGCGATTCCCAAGACAGATGAAACAAGATGGCCCCGGGGTGTTTATCAGAAAGGACAGCGACATGGAGGAGATGGACTTGCTGCTCAGAGGTGAACTGGAAGGAATGCTGAGATGAAGCACTCAAAGCCCCTCGAGAGGGCAAGAGGCCCTCGTGACGGGCATAATATTTGGGTTTTCCATAACAGCGTTTCTAATCTCTCTGTCTGGAGCAAGGAAACACACACAGCACACGTCCCACCTCAGGTAACAACAGGAGCATGTTTATTCAGGTCTGGCACTTACAGAGCTCGGAAGGACAAGGTACACGTCATTTGTTTTCCAGAAAAGTCAGCCCAGGATCAGAAGAAACGAAAGGATTTTATAAAAAGAGACTGCAGCTGCAAGGGGCTGGGAAGGTGGTCTCCCTTCGGGTCATGCATTCCTGATGGCCCGAGTCACCCATGTGCTGGAGCACGCTGGTGCCAGGCACCTCCACGGAGGTGAGAGGCAGGAACGTCTGAACGCTTGACCGGGTGGTGTCTGGGGATTAATTGGTTCTCGGCGAGTCCCAGCCTTGTTTTAACCAACCTTAGAAACGAGGAGAGGGGGTATTAGGTATAAAAGCAGAAACCCTTCCAAAACGATCCACCTTTGCCAAGGAGGTGTGAGAGTGCACTGGGGTATGTCCACAGAAGGAAGAAAACAGCTTGGCCAAACCGCCCAGGTCTCCGATGCTGGAAGAGCAGAAAGTCTGGGAAACGATCACCTTGGAAGCCTGCTGAGAAGCAGAGGATCTCCTTGCAGACAGCAACAGAGAAGATATTGGCTAAGAAGACCTGTGACGGCCCATGGAAGACGGCTCTTCCTTGGCCAGCCCCATCACTCGCGAGCTCTGAGGACGTAGATGAAGCTAATGAGGACCCCCAAGGCCAGGACCGTGTAGCTGGCTTTCACGTTGCTGGAACCGCTGATGTTGCAGAGGAAGGAGTCGCAGCAGTAAACCGAGGCAGCCGCTATGCCGAGGTTAATCCCAGCGCTGGGGCAAATGGGAGAGCATCCCTTGGAGATGGACTGGCCGGACTTGCCACCTGAATTTAGGTCGGGTTGGCGAGGAAAGGAAGAAAAGCAAAAAGGAGACAGGTTTAGAACGTTTCTCGGCTTTCTGATCACCTGCTCTGCAAAGGAAATAACGCTACCGAAATAGCCAAAGCATCACGGGTGGCATGGAGAGGGTGAAGCGCTTCTCGACGTCAGGCTACGACAGAAATCTCAGCCAGCCCACACACTTCAAGGAACACCCTGTGATAACCTCCCACACAGACCCTAGAGACCGTGCAACACCCCAGGGACACCCCTTGCAGGCTGTCGGCCGAAGTCCAGCCACAACGGCTCCGGTGAAGAATCTCAAAAATCTCACTCGAGCTTAACCCTGGGACTCCTCAAGCGAGGCGAGGAGCACGGGGCGTACAGAGCATCGGGGAGGCACTTGGGAGCAAAGTCTGTGTTTTGAGCGTTGGCTGCGGGAGAGGCACATTTAAGCTGCAGGAAATTGGAAACCATCAACGCTGCGCTAAGACGACAGGTTTATAAAAGCTCCCAGCCTCCATTTGTGCACGCACGACCCACCCACGTTGCAGACCATCCAACTCAGGCGTGCAACAGCCCTCCCTCCTGCGAGGCAGAGCAAGGCAAGCCAGGCTGTAGGCTCTGCAATGGTGCCAGGAGACCTGCCAGAGCAGCCTGCTCCCCTAGGAGAAGCAGTTGGGAAGCACAGACCCGCCCCAGCCCCCAGATCTTTCCTGGTACTTCAGCAGGAAACCTGCAAACCTCCCTTCCTGCCAACCCCACCTCGTCCACAGAGAGGAGGTAAAGGCAGGACTCGGGGATAAGCAACCCAAACACAAGGCCAAAGCAGGAAGGACAACCCTGGCGCTTCCTACAGAGGAAGTCTGCAGCATCCTCCACACTTTCACTTATTCATCAGCAACCTCCCCACACCCCAACCCAAAATTCCCTTCGGATTCCCAGCATTGGGCACGTCCCTTGTAAAGATCCCTTGGGATGGTGTGACACTGTGCTAAGCAGAACTTTCCCCTCTTTCAAGCCAAAAGGAAGGAAGGGCTTTTCCTGCAGCTCAGCAGGTTGAGCAGCCAAGAAGGGCAGAAGGTCTTGTCACCACTCACCAATTCCCACTCCGACATACGTCGTCACACAGTGGTTTTCATTCTCCCCACACTTGACAGGCTTCAGGCAGGCCCAGTTGGAGGATGCATCCGAGCACGAAAAGCAGATGAGCGTGTGGGCTGCAAGAGAAAGGCACAACTCAGTTAGGGACTGGCGAGAAGACCTCCTTGCTTGGTTGTCCCCACCATGGCACGCACCACATCCGGTCACAGCCACACTTGCCATTTCGGCTGTATCAATCTAGGATAGGGTTTATTTTTCCCCAAAAAAACTGGCCAAGTGAAGGGTTCAAGCATAAGGGATGCATTTCGAGCTCCTGGCAGGATCAACCACCAGCTAAAGCCTCGAGACAACCACAGGTCAACCTGGCGCTTCATGGCATGCTCTTGTTTGCCTCAAGAGCGGGCCCAAGCTCCAGAGGCCAACTTGAAACTAAGCAATGGAGGCAAGTTCAGGCCTGCAACCTGGAGCCTGAGGTTTGGGCTCATTCAGTTCAGCTACCGTGGTCACTGATAGAAAATGCTCCAGGCGTGACTACGGGTTTGAGCTTTCCATGACCTGCCTTTGGCAGCCGGGCACAAAGGCTATGCTTGAGCTAGTGCATGTGGTGAAAACAATTTCTCAGCTAAGAGCAAGCCCAGAGTTGCAGCAAGATCTGCAAGGACTTGCACTGTTCCACCATCCAGTGGGTCATAGCACAATGAAGGCAGCATATGCAACCAACCTTCTTAATTTGGAGTAGGGGGATAGCAAAAAAAACCCAAAAAACACAACAAACATGCCTTCCTCCATGGCAGGCCTCCTAAAACGGTTTATCCTACACCATCAGGATGGACTACACCCAGGATGGACTACACCAGCTGGTTCCCATCCTTCCTTCTTCAGACCTGCTCAAGAGAGAGGAAAGACTGGAAAACAGCATTCAGTGGTGGGAAAGGGTTGTAGAAACAGCCTGGACCGGTGACTCAGCAGGGACACACGCACTTTGCAGTGGACGGATGATCTCCTCTGTACTTAACATACAAGAACATCACAACCACGCTGCAGTTGTTGACCTACATATGCAGACAGATCAGGTCTGCTCCCAGGGTTTCACAGGCTCCGATTTTTAAGCACCCAGCCCTTCCAAGAGGCACTGCCTTTCTCTTCAGTGTTCACAGGATGCAAAATGAAGTGGGGGCTTATTCGGGATGGGAAGTGCAAGGCCACATCCTTCCTGCCCCCACCTCTTTCAGACCCACCACAAACAGGTTATCCTAAGGAGGTGAAGCTGATGAAGCCCTTGGAAGAGCTCCCCAAGGCTCAGCAGTATCCATCATGAAGTATTTTGAAGAATAAGTTGGACAAGTATTGATCAGCAGCTGTCCCACTCTGCCGTGGGACCGCATGACCTCTGGAGGTTCTTTTCAACGCTGTTTCTCTCAGGAAAAGCTTTTCACAAGAAAACTAGGGAAAAAAATAACACTTCTTCTCAGAGGAATGACTTCTGAGCAATCATGGCCAAGGCAGGGAAAGAAAATAAAAAAGATCTCAGGGAAATGGATTAAAGCAGGCTAGTGGGAGATCCTCAGTGTTACACCAGGGCACCCAAATGACTCTGCTTTGGAGATGAGGCCAACACCACAACTCCCTAAGCAAGAACTTCCTGGACTGTCTCATACATGCTCCTCTGATCATGAATCTGCCAATGATCCTGGCAACAAAACCGAGCTACCTGAGCATGCCAGCGCGGCAGCCACAACCTACACACAGCACCCAGGATTACAGGGCCACCAGTTGAGTCAAAGGCCCCAGGAGAGATTCGTCAGTGAACTTTGCCTCAGGTTCTAGGAGAGGAGGAGGACAGAGCCAGCCATTGAGGCTACAGCCTGGCATTGTCCCTTGCTGAGCTCTCAGAGCATTTCCATAGGTGGCATTTTTGACCTTGCTGGCCAAAACTCAGTCTGGGACCTCAGAATGAAGCCCACATCCCTCCCTTGTCCCCAGGATGTCTCTGCTCTCAAGTCCCAGGTGACCCATCCCAAACCCTTCTCCCCACCCCCAACCAAAGGGCAAACTGAGGAGGCAAATTGACTCATCCCGTTTCACAGGAACCAGGTCTACAACCAGGAATGAAGTGGATTACAGGCTTCCTGTGGGCATTAGGGCAGGACCGTATGTCCCCATATGCATCTGCTCACCCTGCCGAATGCACGGGTCAAGTGCTGCAGCGCTACTCATTAAAGCTCAGAGGTTCCAGATACAAACCCACCAGGAATATTTACACCCGCACACAAAAGTGCCTTTAGGCGTGAAATCCTCCGCCACGTGACTACATCTGCGCTCCCAACCACAGCATCTCCTGCTTATCCCCGTGATTTTGTCACACCTACTTATTACCCCTTGTCATAACAGAAGACAAAAAGATCTTTTCCGGGAGAGGCGAGTCTTTCCACGTAGTTTCAGGGTGGAAATACACAGTCATAACGAGTGCCACTTTCTGCCCCAGCAAACCAGATAACAACCCACTGCAGAGTTAGAGAGCAAACAGGCTGAGGGTCTTCAGACAAAAGGCACAAGAGGGGTGGCAGAATTATTTTATGCAGCTGGAGACCCAGCAGAGCCGGAGCTCAAGGCTTAAAAAAAAAAAAAGGAAAAAAAAAAAAAAGGAAAAAAAAAAAAAAACCCAAAACCCCAAGACTGAGCAATGCAAAAGAGAAGCCTAGAAAACGCAGCGGAAGAATTTATGTGTTTATTTGTTTGCTGCTCAGCTCCTGGGAGGAACAAAGAGCTCCCAAAGCAGAGCAGATTGTTTGGGGGGAAATTCCTCAGATAAGAGGTTGGAGCCATTCTCGCAAAGAGAAATGCAGGGAAGAAAATTAAAAAAAAAAAAAAATTTAAAAAAAAAGAAAAAAATAAAAAGAAAAAAGGCTTTCAAAGCCTGAAGCTCAGCAAAATCAAAATGCTGTTGCTTCGGCAGCTCTTCCACTCAGTCCCTACGCCGAACGCTCTTCCCTTATTCCACTGCTCTTGGAGAAGACCCTCACATACCATAGGCAAGATCTTCAGGGCACTTTGAGAAGGGGGTAAAGCTTTTCTGCAGATGACTCCCCTGGATGCACTGGAAGCGTTTTGGGTATAAAGCCACCTTCAGCAAACCCTTTTGCCTGGTTATGGACTTACTTTAAAACTGACAGCTTTTTTTGGAAGGGGGTGTGAGTGGGGGAAGTGAAACCCTTTGGCCTGGACAGCCCATCCTCCCAGCTGGAGCTCAGCACATGCCAGCTGGGCTCTGCTGGAGACCCAGTTGCCTCAAACCTCCAGTTGCTTCCCAGATCCCTCTGGGAGGTGGGGACACAGGATGGGCAGCAAACAATTAGTTTCTTCTCCTCCGTGCCCTCAGCAGAGGAGAAGGACCCGTGTTTCCAGAGGGCCCCAAAACTCTCCTGTTTCCTCTTTGTTTGGCTTCTCCAAACATCCACATATGGAAACAATATGTGGTCTTGCAGGGCCCCCATGGAGTTTGGATAGCCAGAAATGGAGCCGGTGGGGACTGCAGACCCTGAGACTTGGACAACTTGCAGTTTAATGCCCTGCAACAGGAAGCCCGTTCTCCCCACCTTCCTTGGCAGTCCCAAGATGCGCTCCACAGGACATGGTCCCTTGGTGGTGGGGGGGTCACAGCCCCACATACTGGCCACCGCAGCCTGCCCTGAAGGATGCTGGGGCTGGGGGGGAGCAGCAGGAACCAGCATCACGAGTGGCTCTGCCCACACTTTGCTCTATCAGCCATTGCCGGGGTTGGGCTCCATCTCCCCTCCCCACAACCTCCACATCCTCCTTCCCCTCGGCTGCATCTCAGCCCATTTCGGCGCCGTTATCCCGGCTCGCTGCACCAAAAAAAAAAAAAAAAAGGGGGAGCGGAGCCGGCCCCGGGCTTTGTTCGAGCTGCAACTGGGAAAAGCTCCAAAATATCTACGTGCCCAGCTGGAGATGCGCACCTATCCATGCAGGCACGGCAGCCCTGAAGTTCCAGCTTCAAGAGGGGCACTGCTGCGAGGCAGGTCTTGGAAAGACATCAGCCCATCACCACCCCTCGCCAAACCCCAGCACGGCTCAGTTCTGCCCCCCACCCCCTTTGCAACCTTCACCCGCCCCCTCGCAAACCTCCAACTTCCCGAGGCCACCCTGCAAGACGCAGCACCCCCCACCCTCCAGATTTGCTCCCAAACCCAGGAGCAAGGAAGAACCGGGGGAGCTCGGGGAGAGGCAGAGATGGCTGAGTGGTGGGGACACGCTTCCCTCCTCTTACCTCTGTCCACGCACAGCACCGCGGCCAGCACAGCGAGCAGAAGCGCCTTCATGGTGCGGGCGGTGGGGCCAGCGAGATGCGCAGGGCGGTGAGGAGACGCGCAGGGCCCGGCGCCGGGGGTGGGGAAAGTCCAACGGCTCCGCCCCGCGGGCCGGACCACGCCCCGCGCCCGCCTCCCGCCTTCACCTCCCCGGCCCCGCCTGGTTTCGTTTCCCCGCTCCGCGGAACCGGGGCCAGCGGAGCGGGGCGTTACCCCGCGGCGCCTCGCTTTGCGTGGGCTGGACCCTCACGGGAGCAGAGCTGTCTCTCCTGTGGCCCTGCTTTAAAGGCTTTTTCTGGCCCACTTTCGGGCCTCCTCTTTTTCCCACGGCTCCCTTCACCCACAAGGACCAGCTGCGTTCATGGCACCCTCCGCTCTTCAGTTCGTCTTCATTCACAGATCCCTGGAGCGCACACGTCTGGCCCCCGTGCTCTCGCAGCCGCCCTGTACGCACACGTGCTCTGCATGTGTGAAGCCCTGTGTGCAGGACTCCCTTCATAGACTCATAGAAGGGTTTGGGTTGGAAGGGACCTAAAAGATCCTCTCATTCCACCCCGCTGCCATAGGCAGGGACACCTCCCACTAGACCAGGTTGCTCAAGGCCCCGTCCAACACCTCTAGGAATGGAGCGTCCACAACCCTCCTGGGCAACCTGTTCCAGTGTCTCACCACCTCTGAGTGAATAATTTCCTCCTAATTCCAATCTAAATCTCCCCTTTTCCTGTTTGAACCCATTACCCCTCATCCTATCATTACAGGCCTTTGCAAAAAGTCCCTCCCCAGCCTTCTTGTAGGCCCCGTCTTGTAGGATTCATAAGTGGATCTCCTGCATGCAAGACCCCCTGAAAGCACAAGCCCCCTGCATGCTTGACACCCCTCTTCATTTATAACCCCTCTTCATACACAGCCCCCATGCACGACCCAAGGACATAGAGAAGCAACTTCAGTAGCCATTTAGCAGAGCCTAAATGGGATTAGACATACAGGGTTGAAGATATGAGGGCCCAGCAGCTGGGGTGGTATGGGACAGCCTAGGCTGCTTGGCAAGATGGATCTTCAAAGTGTAAGACATTTCATGAGAAATGTTTGTTGGAGTGGCCCAAGTTCAGTAGGTTACAGAGTCAGAGAATGGTAGGGGTTGGAAAGGACCTCTGGAGATCATCTAAAGCAGGTTAACATAGAGCAGGTTACACAAGATTGCACGCAGATGGGTTTGGAATATCTCCAGAGAAGGAGACACCACAACCTCTCTGGGCAGCCTGGGCCAGACTCCGACAACCTCACAGCAAACAAGTTTCTCCTCCTGCTCCCATGGAACCTCCTGGGTTCCAGTTTGTGCCCATTGCCCCTTTGTCCTATCACTGGGCACCACTGACAAGAGTCTGGCCTCATCCTCTTGATTCCTGCCCTTTAGCTCTTGAGCAGTACGGATCAGATCCCCTCGGAGGCTTCTCTGGTGCAGCTCAGCAGCCCCAGGGCTCTCAGCCTCTCCTGGGCACAGAGATGCTCCAGGCCCCTCAGCATCTCCGTAACCTCCACTGGAGTCCCTCCAGCATGTCCCACAAAAATAGCAAAGTCCTCTAGGAAATGAGCTGCAGGGAGGGCACCATGGGAGGGACTCTGAAGCTGGCTGTCAAGGAAGCCTGGGAATGGAGGAGAGGGCTGGTGAGCCAGCAGGAAAGAAGCAGGTTTAACAAACTCTGTATGCCAGAGATGGGTTTAATTCTGAAGAATCAGCATTTCCTGGCAAATGCATCTGTCAGAAGACATTCCAGCTTCTGTCTTGTCAGAGTGCATTTGGAGATCTCCACTTGGGAAACAAATCCATGCCTACAAACCCCCACTTCCCTTTTCTCTCCCGTGGCTCATTTGTATTTACGATGGCAGTTACTCTAGGAGGAACTGACTGTGAGTTGTGTGTTTCTGTGGTCTAACATCCTCCACTGGAACGAGCTGCTGGGATTGTTTCATTTTCTGGTTTACAAATCAAATGCTAAAAAACCCAGGAAGTTTCAGCTTTGTGGTATCCTGGGCAACCGTAATTCAGAGACACTTCACAAGACCCCCCATCTCATACAGACCAAGATCAGGTTGTGCCCGTAAGAGTCTGGCTTTTTGTAGCCTACATGTGAGCGATCTCATAGACTTTCTCTCTGCTTTGAGCTGCAGCACCTGAGATGTAATTTCTAGGTAGGCTTAGCATGTTCTAGATAGGCTTAGCATGTTCTAGGTAGGCTTTCTAGGAAGGCTTAGCATGTTCCTTCTGTTCTCCTTTTCCTGTGATGTCTTGTAGACTCCCCTCATACCCATGAGAAGTGCATGAGGGCCTACAGCTTCCTGGTTTTCTCCCACATAAGTTTAACATTATCAGCTCCACTGTTTCCTGGAGAGAACCTGTCTGCTGCTAGGAGGACCTAAGAGTGACACAGAACACAACCACCATGGGATCTGGAGTCATCCTGATGCGACTGAAATGGCTAGGTGGGGACAGCATTAATTACAGCAAAGATTACTTGCAAACGGAAGAGGTGTGAGCAAAGCAGCTGGGGATAAATTTGCTGTGGTGGAAGATGCACCAGGTGAGGAAGCCCTTCAGAAAGCTTGCTGGTCTAAGCCCCTATCTCCCACCTCCTTACTATGGCTACCGTGTGGGACAGGAGACTCATGGACACCAAGTTGCCCATGAGCCAGCAATGTGCCCTCATGGCCAAGAAGGACAATGGTGTCCTGGAGTGCGTTCAGAAGAGTGTGACCAGCAGGTCGAGGGAGGTTCTCCTCCCCTTCTACTCTGCCCTAGGGAGGCCATATCTGGAGTCCTGTCTCCATCTCTGGGCTCCCCAGTTCAAGAGAAACAAGGAGATACTGGAGGGACTCCAGTGGAGGGTACGGAGATGCTGAGGGGCCTGGAGCATCTCTGTGCCCAGGAAAGGCTGAAAGCCCTGGGGCTGCTGAGCTGCACCAGAGAAGCCTCCGAGGGGATCTGCTCAATGCTGAGCAAGAGCTCAAGGGCCCATGGGGGGCAAGAGGATGGGGCCAGACTCTTCTCAGTGGTGCCAGCGCCAGGCCAAGGGGCAACGGGCACAAACCGGAACCCAGGAGATTCCATCTGCACAAAGAAGTCCATCTGACTTCTTTGGTGTGAGGGTGTCGGAGCCTGGCCCAGGCTGCCTGGAGAGGTTGTGGAGTCTCCTTCTCTGGCAAGATTCCAAACCCATCTGAATGCAATCCTGTGCAACCTGCTCTGGGTGAGCTGCTGGAGCAGGGCAGTTGGATGAGGTGATCTCCAGAGGTCCCTTCCAACCCTTACCACTGTGATTCTGTGACTGCAAAGCTCAACACAGCAAGTCTGATGTCCGGGCTTTCTGTTATCATAGAATATCCTGAGTTGGAAGGGACCCATAAGGATCACCAAGTCCAACTCCCGACCCCACACAAGACAACCTAAAAGATTAATGAGATACCCAAGAGCCTTGTCAAAAAGCTTCTCAAACACCAACCGGCTTGAGGTCACAACCACTTCCCTGGGAAGCTTGTTCTAGTCTAGACCAACACACAACAAAGCACCACACTGAACATTCCACCTTCTTCTTGTGAGTTTGGGTGTTGTTGTAGGGCTTCGTCGCACTATTGGCTTCATGCTGTGAACGCAAGGCAAAAAAAAAAATCTCTTCACAAGAAGAGGCAGGAGATAAGAAAGGCAGCAGGGGTAGAGTCCAGCAACAGGAATGTGGTCTGTGCTGGGGAGAGGTGGACGTGGGTGCCAAAAGATGTTTAAGGGAAAAGGAGATTAGGAAGCAGCTGGACCATAAATAAAATTAAGTATTTCATGGTGGGTAGAAATGGCTCCTTTTAACATCAGGAAATTAATCATAGAATGGTTTGGATTGGAAGGGACCTCAGAGATCACTTAGTTTCAACCCCCCTGACATGGGCAGGGGCACCTCTCACTAGACCAGGTTGCTCAAGGCCCCATCCAACTGGGTCTTGAACACCTCCAGGGATGAAGCTTCCCCAACCCCCTGAAGTGCTGGGGCCTGAGCTGTGGGCCCCAAGTTGGAGCTGACCTGTGGATGAGTCACAACCTAGCAGAATGTTTTGTTGTTTCTGTTGGC
>JAVSBS010017898.1:0-10035 GCA_033124195.1 Coracias cyanogaster
ACCCTCTCAGTGAAGAATTTCTTCCTAATATCCAATCTAAACCTCCTCTGATGCAACTTGAGGCCATTTCCCCTCGTTCTATCATTACTAATTTGAGAGACTAGACCAACATCAGCCTCGCTAAAACCTCCTTTTAGGTAGTTGTAGTTTCCTTCTGTGTCTAAAGGAAAAGCTGTTCTTTCACATACAGAAGTTGAAACTATATATAGAGGTCTTTTCTCTCACACATTTCTAACTAGTCTAAGAATCTGGTTAGAGCTAATCAAGTTGGTATCTAGGCTACATCTCTATATGCCATAAATCACATCTACTCACTTTTGCAAATTACATTTATTGGATCAAACAAAAGTTTACTAGGTCTACAGGCCAGCTACTAGAAGGAAATAATATCTTAACGGTATGTGAAAGGCACATGTGCTGAAAAGACATTTGCTTTTCATCTCTCACAGGAAATCAAAAGAAGATAGTTAGGCAATCATCATTGCTATTTGAACAAATTAAAGACAAAATAAACCCCACCAATCTCATCCAATCCCCATAATTCTTCAATTCTAGTTTCTAGCAGAATAAATTTTATATTCAGTTTATTTTATAATCAATAGAACCACTTAAAATACAGAAATAATACTCTAGAACATACCTAACAGTTTAGAATTGGAAGGACTAAAGGACCTCATGACATATCTACTTAATACCCAGTCAGTGTATATTCTTAGCTTGATATATATTCTTGCACAAATACAGAGATCTTACACAGGAATAAAAGGAGCCCTATTTCATATATGCATGAGCAAGCATAAGACAAGTCTATGTCTACACCCTGGTGACAGAGGATACAGAGAAGGCAGATTTACTGAGTGCCACCTTTGCATCAGGCTTTACTGATAAGATAGTCCTCAGGAATACAAGTCCCTGGAGGTAAGAGAGAGAGTCTGGAGAAAGATTCTCCCTTGGTCAATGAAGATTGGGTTAGAGATCATTTAGGCAAACTGGACACCCATAAGTCCACAGGCCCTGATGGGAGCTACCCACAAGGGCTGAGGGAGCTGGCTGATGTTGTTGCTATGCCACTCTCATATCTCATATCATTTCTGAAAGATTAGAGAATGGGAGAGGTGCCTGAGGACTTGAGGCAAGCCAGTGTCACTCTAGTCTTCAAAAAGGGCAAGAAGGTGGACCCAGGAAATTACAGGCCAGTCAGCCTCACATCCATCCCTTGAAAGGTGATGGAAGAGCTTATTCTGTTCATTTGAGCACATCTCCAAGCACATGGAGGGAAAGAAAGTTATCAGGAGTAGTCAGCATGAATTCACCAAGGAGAAATCATGCTTAACTAATATGTTTGCCTTCTATGATGGTGCAACTAGCTGGGTAGAGGAGGGTAGGACAGCAGATGTTATTACCTTTACTTCAGCAAGGCTTTTGACAGTGTCTCTCATAACACCCTCATAGGTAAGCTCAGGAAGCGTGGGCTAGAGGAGTGGACAGTGAGATGGATTAAGAACTGGCTGAATGACAGAACTCAGAGGGTTGTGCCCACAATCTAGTTGGAGGCCTGTAGCTAGTGACATTACCCCCAGGTCAGTACTGGGTCCAGTCTTGTTCAATACATTCATCAATGGAAGACAGGATGGAGTGTACCCTCAGCACATTAGCCGATGATACAAAACTGGGAGGAGTGGCTGACACACCAGAAGGCTGTGCTGCCATTCAGCAAGACCTGGACAGACTGGAGAGTTGGGCGAAGGGGAACCTACCAAGGTTCAACAAGGGCAAGTGTAGAGTCCTGCACCTGGGGAAGAATAACCTCACACATCAGTACAGGTCGACCTGCTGGAAAGCAGCTCCATGGAGAAGGACCTGGGACTCCTGATGGACAAGTTCACCATGAGCCAGCAATGGGCCCTTGTGGCCAAGTAGACCAGTGGTCTCCCAAAGTGCATTAAGAAGGGTGTGGCCAGAAGGTCTAGGAAGGTTCTCCTCCCCCTCTACTCTGTAGAGGCCTCATTTGGAGTACAGTGTCCAGTTCTGGGCTCTGCAGTTCAAGAGGAACAAGGAACTACTGGAGAGAGTCCAGTGGAGGGCTACGAAGATCATAAGGGGACTGGAACATCTCCCTTACAAGGAAAGGCTGAGAGACCTGGGATTGTTTAGCCTGGAGAATGAGAGGTAATCTTATCACTGCTTATCAATATCTAGAGGTTGGGTGTCAAGAGGATGTGGCCAGACTCTTTTCAGTGGTGCCCACCAACAACACAAGGGCAACAGGCACAAATGGGTCCACAGGAAGTTCCTCTTAAGCGTAAGAAGAAACTTCTTTACTAGAGGGTGACAGAACACTGGAACAGGCTGCCCAGAGAGGTTGTGGTATCTCCTTCTCTGGAGAGATTCAAATCCCACCTGGACACAACCCTGTGTAACCTGCTCTAGGTGACCCTGCTTTAGCAAGTGGGTTGGGCGAGATGATCTCCAGAAGTCCCTTCCAACCCCTACCATTCTGTGATTGTTAGTTTTTGTGTTTCTTCCACCATTCTCCACAAAGTAATTTAAAGCTTTTTGTCTGAGCTATTTTACAAATGTTTCACTTCAATGCTTCCACTTATTTTCTTTACTCTGTTTAATCCAATTATTAAACAAGCATTAAATTAAAAGGTTAGTCAGAGGATTAGGATGGCAGAAAAAGACTGTTCAGCACTTTGTTTCCTGTCTAAAATTCCAGCTGTATCACATTTCTGTCTATAAATATCACTGATAGCACATGTCATGTTAGGTCTAATCAAGGTTAAAATTTTTGCTTTTCAGAACAGAGGTTTGCATTATTCCTGATTTTCATCATATTTAATTCCAGAAAGCTACTCCACTTTCTCAGGAGGAAGACACATCTCCTATGTTTGTAGGGTACCAAGTCAGCTGCTACATTTCATATGGTTGTACCAAACTCTTCTACCTGGACTGTATAGGCTGGATCATGCCTGTCCTGAATGTCTGTGACCAAGGAGAAAGATTTCACCCACAGCCTAGACTTCTGCTTGTACAAAGGAGCAGGGTGAGAGTCCAGTGTGCCTAGCACATGGTGACAGCAGGGAGACAGCACAGCTTCTGCTTGTTAACACATCAGACAGGAAGCTGTGCCAGGACTAGAGGGGCAGTAACTTGTCTCTGCAACAGGAACATTAGAAACTGGGAAGTCACCACTGGACCTAAGAGCAAATCGTGTATTCTTATGGGTCTTTTGTAGAAGTATACAACTCCATTCTACCCATAGTTTGTGGCATAGTCTTAATTTAGCCTTACATAAATTACCATCTGCAAGATGCCCCTAAACATGCTTTTTTGTGTGTGTGTTTGCAGCTTTCCTCATATAGTTCATTCTGGGTAACACACCAGCTAGCTACGTAAACATTTTTCCATCACATTTATTAGCTGGTATTGTTTCAGAATCAGTGCTAGTTTGTTTTCTAAGTACATCATTGCACCACAGCATGATTTAGTGATTTAAATTGTCATACTCAAGATCAAGATTTTAAAATCCTAGCTTTGCTCTGATGTTACTGGATTATTTTATGCAAGTTGCTCAATTGCCAGCGCTTCTACTTCCCCCACCTTAAATCCTGTTATCAGCAAGGCTGGACTCTCTCCTTAAGGATATGAGATCCATAGCGATAACTATAAGTCTTTCTAAAACCTTTGCAGATTCATATGTATTTTTCTACTTAAAATTTTATTGTCGAGTTTAGTAAGGCAGATTTGGTGAGAACTCTGAGCCACTGCCAGGCTTCCTGATTCCTAGCTAAGCATGTTGGATATTTTGTTTTAGCCACCTCTGCCCTGGCTCAGGGGTTCAGATAACCTCTTACATGCTAGGTATATTAAGGACACAGATAATAAGGAAAAGTCTGCTTCACTGTTTCAATATGATCAGTTAAATACAGGAATTCTTTTCTAGAAGGTGGGAAAATCTGGAAGCAAAGAGACTGCATAGAGATAACCTCCATGGAAGTAGCTAATAAATTGCTTTATCAATGATGAGAGGCTAACAAATTATTAGTGCAGCAAAGAAACAAAAAAGTGTAGAGAATAAGAATTGTCTGCAACAAGAAGTAATGAGTTTTCTGTGAATACATCTCAATCATCACCAGTCATATCACTAGAAGTTGTAGACACAAAAAACTTCAAGGCCTTTTGCATTTTCTTTCTTTGCTTATGTAGTAGCTCAATGGGATTAAAGATGTTCAGTAAATGGTAACAAATAGCTAATCTCCATTCATCTTTGTCAAGGTTTAGAGTCAAGGCCATCCACTGGACCCCTAACAGATGCCCTCTATTAACCCCTCTCCCCAAAGGGGAAGGAAAAAGGAAAAAGGGAGAGACTTATGGATTAGAAAACAAACAGCTTTAACAAAAGTAATAATAATACTAAAATGGCATATATACAAATATATACAAAACCAATATCAAACCCACCCTCTCTGATGGAAACTACATCACCATCATCACTGATGCCATGGAGCAAGCACTGGAAGGACTCAGAGGCAGATGGGAACTGGATTCAAGAGCTGGATTGTGGAACTGGATTCAGGAACACACCCATCAGGATCAAAAGCAGAATGGACACAAGCCATTGAAGAAGAGTTTGACCCTTGTGATCCCTCAGCTTTATACTGAATATGATGTATAGGGGATGGAATACTTTATTCAACAGTTTAGGGTCACCTGTCCTGTCTGCTCCTCCCCACAGGTGTGGCCTTTTATTTCCCAAATGTGGTACACAAGAGTTAGCTGTGACCTTGGTCTTCACAGGAGCAAGTACAAGCAAGAGCCTTTCTGCACACACCAATCCCTGGCAGTAACTCTAAACATCAAGCACTACCACTTCTAGAAGCAGATAGTGTCTGTGAAAATATGCCATTAACTCCAGAAGTTAACAGCATGTTTTAGAAGAGACTGAGCTGAAAAGTAAAAATCACTGAACACAATTATGTTCTAACTCAAACCAGGACAATCTTCTAGACAAACAATCCAAAGATGTTATTTTTGACAATGCCACCCCACACATATGGAGGCACATTCTATAAAAGAAAAAGATCTATTAAAAAGTGAAATAAAAAATACATTATTTTGAAAGACGGGTTATCAAACTGTTTTGTGAAGTATTCCCTAAATTGCTAGTCTGAATTAAAGATACTTGTTGTTAAGATCTCAGTGCTGACAGTCTAAAGTCAGAATTAGCAGATGACTTCTTGAGTACCATATCCCAAATGTGAGTAACCCAAACATCACTCAGCTGGGAAACCAACAGCACACATTGACTCAGATGCTGAGCTTTGTTAGCAAGTCCCAAAATTAAATAAAGCCACAGAATTTAGTCTGCAAGTGTTATAACAGAGAACTTCTTGCCTGAAGTAATATAGCCAACATACATGTGTTGTTTTAAACAGCAGATGAACAGACGCCTTCTCATTATGAAGGACATGACTGGGTTTCAGGAAGAATGAGGAAGAACCGAGTAGTCTATTTCCTGCCTTATTACCATAAATACATCAAAAATCCTTATGCGCTTCCATAGATGTCAGTCTATGAATGCTATTTGTTCCACTGTGAAACCATTTGACAGCAGACTCTTCCTAAGTCCTCACTTATATTTATATTTTAAACTGAAGTCTATAATTCATTTTGAGTTGATCTTCTGACACTTCATCTTTAACAGGTTAGAAATAGTACAAGCCTAAGACAACCAACATCCACCTGATTGAAAATTAGCACTTTATTTTGTTTGTTTTATGCTGAGAAAAACTCAATCAACCAACCTAACAAAAAACCTCAGAAAAAAGTAGTCCCCCTCACTGAATAGCTTTGTTTGGCTAACCTTCTAGGGGTTCCCATTAAAATCATGGGCCTCTTATTTTAAATCAGTAAGAACAAAGGCATATTTTACATTTTCAGATCTATAGACGTAGGATAATTTACTATGCCAGGAAAACAACAAAAAAAGAGCAGGCAGATGCTGATCTCTTCAGCTAATGACATATTGTTTGTTTGGTTTTTTTTAATTAAGTATACATCTCCATACCATAACATACAAGGAAGATTATTGTCCATAACAGTATTGTCTATAAGACAACAGGAACAGTTCTTTTGCTCTGTGTGGCACTAGCTTGTGGCTGCTAAAACTAAATAACCAGACTCTCCACAGTTGGCTGTTAGGCAAGTAATGGGACCAAGGAGAAGACCAAAAATGATAGCTTGTAGGGAAAGGCTAAAGGAGTTGTGACAGTTTGCCCCGGAAAGTGAAAACTGGTAATCAGTCATCCAAGTCTTCAAGCATGTAAGTGGCAAATTGAAGGAGCTTGGGTATCATTTTCTCCTCTGTGTGAGCTGGCAGTAAAGCATGGACTTGCATCACAGATTTAAGATAGAAAAAGTTTCCCGTGCCCAACACTGAAAGCTAGAATACATCACTAGAATATGATTTGAATCTCCATCACAGGAGCTTTTAAAGAATAGGTTAGACAAACACTTATGAAAAGTGACAGTTACAATGGATACATTTCTATCTGGATGGACACATGGAAAACAGGCCCTTCCAGCTCTCTTCTCTCCGATTTGCCTGTCAGGGATCTGCACAGTTTACAGTACCAGTGTAACTTGAACACCTTCCATTTTTTCCCCACACCACAACCAGTGTAACGCAGCTTTCAATAAATTATTTCCAATTATATCCCAATTATTTTGGGATAAAAGACAACAAAACAGCAGAAGTAAGATGCACCAACCCAAGGAGCAGGCAGCAGTATTGTGCTGTACCTTGTTTGCTATTCAGTTTACAGCCCACAGCAGATTAACACAACAGTAACAAAAAGGTGAGGAAAACATTTAAGATCTGCAAAGGTGTGACGGGGTATTAGAAAGCTCTCTTCTACACTGAATCGCAGCTGTCTGCCAACATCACTACAGGCAGATGTAGAGAAACACTGATACAACACTACAGGACCCAGTAACTGTTTTGAGCACGGGCCAGGACTGGAAACCAGTGAGAGCCATGAGGGTCAGTTTATCAGCAACTGACCTTCAAACCTCCACGGATTTGGCCAGCATGAAAGTCTCTCAGGGACAAACATCAGCAAAAACAACAGGAATGAGAGCAGCCAGAAATTGAAGCAATTTTACAGGAAGAAGTGCAACAAGGATTCTTTATATTAAAAAGAGCCAGCATGTAAAAAAAAAAAGCCATATGCTGAGCTAACATTATACACATTTCTGAGCAAGACAGTAGGAGTAATACAGTATTTTTGTTAATCGTTGTACGTAGTTTCCTTTCCACAACTGTGATAGCTACAGAGAGCAGTGCAGCTTCTGAGCAGATCAGGGCAGACGAATCTCTAATTTGAATTGGGTCAAACCAGATGAATTGATGGTGACTCATTTCAGAGAATATAGCTTAGCAAAGTAATAAGAAAAGCTGGCAAAATTTATTCTCCCATCTGAGGTAGTATTATTACTAGAGCTAGAAAGCCTCCTTCACTTGCACTTCACTGTAAGCATGCACTCTTTCTTGTGACTATGCTGCCCCAGTTTTCAGGTATTGTCATCCTGCTGCATGGGGCGATGCTTGGAATTGTTTCAAAGCTGAAATCCAGGGAAACAAAATCCTGTCTTTGAAACGCTGAGTTGTAGGAGGACTCAGAACAGTTATCGAGGGTTTACAGTGGCCTCTGCAGAAAACTGCTAAAGTATACTCAGTTTGCTGCTCATTAAAAAAGCTGATTATCTTTTCAGGGACATACTGCCAATGTTGAAAATAGTTTTATTCACTGGTTTAATGGTATCTATGTGTCCTGTTATACTTCTTTATTTTATTTGTTATGTACTGGATAACACTGAGTTTGACTTCTTAGGTTGCAAAATTCTGCTGACGTTCAATGTTTGAACCAAACCTGGTTGCTCTGCTCCTACCTGACCCTCAGCAAAGAGATGAGAAAGCAGTATGTGAGCTTGCACTTCAGCTCTTCCTTTTCACAGTCTGGCTTGTTACCAGAAAGCCACTCTCATCAGCACTTCCATCTAATATGGGTTAAGAAATGAAGAGGCTGAACCACAGATACTTGCCACGTTCTTCTGACTATAAATAAAGACAGTAATTTCCAACAGCCAGGGAAAATCTTAGTACAAGCAGATTCATCAAAACTCACCTTTTAACTTCTAAACAAAATGCATGCAAAACTGCCATAAACTCCTAAGCACAAACATTCATAAGCAGGCTGACTGCAATTAGATACACAGATACTAATCAGGTGCAGCTACAGCATTTTTTACATCAGCCACAGCTATGCAGAAGAAAGTGCAAAACTTTAAGGATTCCTTATGCTTTGCCAGGTCACTCTTTCTCCCCTAACATTTTAACAAATAAAAGAAACCCAGCAGTTCAGGCAGACAGTTGGTTTCTCCTCCTATCACAAGACATGACCTTGTTAGACTGCCACATCAATGATTTTTTGATACATCTCTGTCTCTCCACTGTCCTGACAATAAAGCAAAAACATCAGTAACCACAGAAGATGGACTAGATGACCTTTAGAGGTTCGTTCCAACCCAATACATTCTATGAAGCTAGGGATAACCATGATGCCATGTTTTATGTACAGTGCTGTTATTTACAAGCTACTACCAATTTCTGAAGCTAAAGCTTTGACTATGATGCTCACCTGGCACTACTGCAGGCCCCTTGCATGAGAACTAATTGCTCATAATATTTTGTACACTTACAGACCACCTTATGGCCCATGACATTATAGAGCCTCTCTTTGCCCTGAGGGGCAAAGATCCTTCAAGATCTTTTCCTTCTCATTTACATTACAATAAGGTTGTAACAATTCAAGCAAAGTGAGTTATACAACAGGGAGAGACCATACCTGAGCTTACAGTTCCCAGTATACTTTTAAACCATTTCACATGATTCTGAGAACAAGACAGAAGAGAAAGTGATAGCTACTCTTTGTCCTGTCCTACTTAATTCAGCTCACAGCTCTACTGCTTTCTACTTCCATGAATTCTTTCTGGGAGCTCAACACAAGTTCATACCAAAAGCAATTAATTTCTTCTGCAATTCCTCTGTAAGTTCATTATTACAACATCTACATGCTTTATATACTTTAATAAATATTTTTACACAACATACCTACAACAAGAACAAACTATATCATCTTTAACATTAAAACAAGGCCCAGAAAGAAAGGTTTAAAAAAACAAAAACCAAACCACACACTTACTACTAATTTTGGGTGCTTAGTCAGAAAGTGCTGAAAACTGCTTTTTCAGAAGACTTGCTTCATGGTGCTCTTCCATGTTCAAAGCCCAGCTACTATTAACTTCAGCTGCAGCTGCAAGTACTCAGTGCTTCTGCGAATCAAACACTGAGGTCTCAAGTCAGCAACCCAGAAAATGAGAGCCACCTGTGAAAAGCTGCGTTTCTCTGCCGTGACTGGCACTGCATTAGCAGAAATAGTTCTTCACAGCTGTTCAGCTGTGACTAAGGCTAGGCAAGATAGCTGTTTGTTTTGTGGAGGGTTTTTTTTATTTTATTTTAAAAGAAAATAGTAAACTATTTACAAACTCAGGTTGAATTCAGTTAATACAGAACTCGATGAGCAGGAAACCTCTACATATGTCCTACCTCTGAAGCAGCCCTGCTGCTGAATGGGCATCAGGGTTGCAGAGACTTTGGCTGGTTCTTTCTGTGAGGAGCAATCACCTGCCATCTGCCCTTCCTTTTAATGACGAAGCAGGTTGCAAAAAGTTAATTCAAGCTCTTAAAAGTAATTCATGTTTCCTGCCTGTGAACAACTTCTCATTCCCCTGCAAAGTAGCAGTGGTCTGAACTGGGATGAGCCATTTGTCCCTGCTGACTGCAGGGGGGTTGGACTAGATGACCTTGGAAGGTCCCTTCCAACCCAAACCACTCTATGATTCTATAGTGCAGGAGCTTGGACAGGCCACTTGCTTTCAGCAGAGAATCACAAAATCATAGAGTGGTTTGGG
>JAVSBS010017898.1:10135-25226 GCA_033124195.1 Coracias cyanogaster
TAGAATAATAGAATGCATGGGGTTGGAAGGGACCTTCCAAGGTCATCTAGTCCAACCTCCCTGCAGTCAGCAGGGACGTCTAGGATTCACTGTACCCAGCAGGATCTATGCCATCTTGCAGGTGTGTGGCTTTGCTTCAACACAAAAATTGCACATAGGCCACCTGAAATTTGTGAGCTTCAAGAATTTAAGAGTTGCAAAAGCTCATGTTCAAGATACAGCAGTGACAAGCTAGTCTTTCCCAGTTAGCTGCTCACTGAGGAGGTTTCTTTCCCTGCAAGGAAGGGAAAAAACAAAACAAAATTGGTATCTGTTGCCTGTGAAGCCTGTAGAGGTTTTTAGACCACTTTACAGTTCACCTATGATGTTATTCCAAGTGATGTTCTTCATTTCATGGTTTCCTTCAAGATACTTCCATGCTTTGATTTTTGTTTTTCTTGCATTGCTTTTGCCAAGGCTAACGTCTTTTAGTAAGTAAACTACCCCCATAACCAGGCCATAGGAATAATTCAAATCGCTCCCTAAGGACAACAGTTTAGCATTTATTCTTTCAGAATTATGGTTGTAGAGGTACATGACTTGCACTTCCTTTATGTATAACCTTGCTGCTACTCACTGTATTTATGTCTCAGCTATAAATTTCTTGTCTCTGCCATTAAGTGCTGGCCAGTGCCTCTGGCCACACACAATAAGAAATTACAGTAGTTAAATTGGGCTTACGTTTGGCAACAAGCTGAAAGTAAAATGTTCAGAGGAACTCTTTTTGGTTCAAGTAGCTATTTGAAGCTTATAAATCTACATGATGCTGTGTTATCTTTGCCCCTTCTATTTCCAATCCCTTTATTAATTCCCTTTTTATTCATATCTAACTAGATATAACAAGATTTTGTAAATAGCAGTTGCATAAAACATTCCGACTAATGAACAGCAAATCATTATTTTAGGCTATAGTAGGCTTCTAGCCTTTACATTAATCGCTTTCAAAAAGGACATAGTTATTATTTCTCACATTGCTTTTGCTGGAATACATTGTCATTTTTTCAGTTATAAATTAGAAGTTTACAGCTTGTTTTATTCAGCTCTTTATAGTATTTCTTTAAAAATTTTTCAGGCTGCATCTCTCTTGGTAAGTTGTCTGGAATTATTTTATTGCCTTAACTTGATTGCCTTGTCTCAACCCATATTGCTAGGTAGCTGCTGAACTAGTCACTTGCACATCTGAATCTGTCCCTTGTTCTTTGTTGCTAGAAACCAGTCTTGCATGTGTGTCTTGTGCCCTTCACACCTTTCCTCTGTTTTTAGATACTAGTTGCATTTTTTGGTTAGCAAGAATATTGGAATTTGTGGGAATCTGGCTACCTCTGCATAGTAATTCTTGATTTGGTACCACTGGCTTGATGCTTGCGATCACATTTTCAGCTGCTGCTGGCTTCAAAGCTTCATTTTTCATTTGCTATAAACAAGATAGTCCATATATGGTGTGACATGAGCTGTACTGGAAGGCTGCCTTTGCCTTCTGCTGATGTTTTTCTCTAGTCTACTAATTCTTTCTACAGGCTTTGTTATTCTCATATGCTCCCACTTACCTATCCATCTCCATCTGGAGAGGGGGAGGGAACAATGAAAAATGCAAATGAACCCAAAGCCCAGGTTTTTGGCACTCCTGACAATTTTTTCTGCCTTGTCATGGTGGAAGCTGTGCTGCAGAGAGGATTAGCTATGTTCACGCTCATGACAAGAAAACTGAGGCCTGTAAACTGTAATAACACTTGACAACTTCTGTTGTTCATTATGCTATCAGGTCACAATCAAGAACTTCCTCAGCCAAAGGTTATTCAGTGTCATCTGTGTTTGTATCTGACTCCCCTGAGGCCTCATACAACTAAACTAATGTCATTGGCACCACTACAGCAATAGGAAAAAAAGCACAATGTCTTTCAAAGCTAGGTACCAGCCAAAAGGCATCCAGAAAGTAAAAAAAAAATTGTTTTCTCTGTAAACTGTTGTTTGAAAGCATTCCAAAGGCAAGTATCTAACACTGAGTCTCTTGCCTGTGGGACTGCTAGCTTTTTAACAATTTTCATTTAGGGATCATTTAATATGAACTGAAAAATCTGTAAGTCAGTAGCTATGAATTTACCAGTGTTTCTGTAAAAGTTATTACACTGTTGATTCCATCTGAAGATCATATGATCTTATTTTAAAGCTTCTGCTTCCCCCAGGCTATCAATTTGGTTTGATGTCTTCTTCCAAAGACTCTGCTAGTTGTCGTATTTCTTCAGGGGTAATTTCCAAATCATATTTTAAAGCAAACTGTTTCAAGCCTTTGCCTAATGTATCCAGGTTTTCTCTGAAGGACAACCTACATTGCAGCATGAGGTCGTAAACCTTTCTAGATACAGCAGACATTTGTCACCATTAAAGCCACAGGCCTGGATATGCCTCTAGTACTGGTCTTAGACTATTACCCCACTCATTCTTCTCCCTTCACACATTCTAGCAGATTTTAGTTTCTTAGCTCTGAAACTGATGTCCAGATCTTTATTTGTGCAATTACTTTTTCTTCGTTGTTTCACAGCTCCACCCCAAGGAGTAAGAAGCTCATGTGAGTTGAATTCATTTCCCATGTAACATACACTTCATGTTTGCTTCTGCTAGTAAGGGAATCACTGTTTAATCCAGACATTGTACAAGCAGCATTACAAAGATGTCATACAAGGGCTGCTCTTCTGAACAACAGGATTACCAGCAAGCAAATTGTCTTCCTGTTGCATTTTCACAGATTATCTATGTTGGATATAGCAAATAGCATCACAAAGCAAAAACAAGTTACCTAAAATAGCTGAGTGGCTTCAGTGACAGTCACTGCTTCCAGGAGTTATTTTTGTCAAGATAAAGGGAGATGCTTACAAAACTATTTAAAATAGTTGTAGTTTGACAAATTTGCATCGGCAGGAATGCAAATACTATTATTTACTGATTTATAAACCCTAATTTGCATAGCATGTATATTCATATACTTCCAAAAAGATGCTGAAATGATAAGGAGGAAAACAACAGGCAGCGTAGTGGTGTTCCGCACTCCTAGAAGATAAACATCCTATTATCCTAGAAAATAAACGTCTACAAATAAACACTTGCTTTGATTTGGGGAAAAACAACACCAAAAACCAAAATCAAAACAACAACAAAAAGAAACCACATCTGCCTTAGTGAACAAGGTTCCCTCGTTCCTCACACCAGCAGCTTGGTAAGAACTGAGCCAGTGGGTCAGCCCAAAGACCTGCTCAGGCCAATAACCTTTATTAGGCAGCAGTCAGGACACTTTGCAGGGCAAACGCAGCTTGAGATTGGCTTTGGTACATTTCCAGTTGGGAGGTGATAATACGCTAGGAGTTCAAAAACCCAGTAAAATCTCATTAGACTGCAATTAAAACTTTTTAGGCATAATATTTCCTCCCTTGCCCTTTCAATTTCATTAATAGAAAAAATTAAATTGGCCGACGTTATGTTGATTGAATGTGTGTGTTAAAACATTTTTCTATGATGAAGCACTGAAAGAGCAGTAAATTATTCTGTAAGATGCATCCAGTGCCATCCAACCCACGTCATTTTAGGGTGGGATGGGACCCAGGGAGTGGGGGCCCCTCAGTCCTCTTGCGCTCTGGTTTCTGGTGGAAGGAGAGCTGAGCAAAGGGCTCCATGTATTTTACCAGGGCACCCCATCCACCATTGCAGTGCCAGTGCTTCAGAGCACGAAGCAAACGCTCATTAGCTAACACACAGCCTGTGAGTGCATTGCTGAAACAAGCCTTTGCCAGAAGACGTGAGTATCCTCTTAAATCGAAAAGCTGTGTTACCCTCACTTGCAGCATTGCAAACTCTACTGGGATGTTTGAGGAGGTGGAGAAAGTATTGGTATTGTGCCTTATCAAAACAAGCCACAAAACTGGTACGGTGACCATTATTTCAAAGGAACTTCCCATCTTGGGCTTCCTATGAAGATTCTGTTTCTTCCAACAAAAAATGTAATTCGCAAAAATTATTCTAAGAATATTCTCAGTCATCCTTTTTACAGTCACTTGTTTTCACCAGCAGCTAGTTAGAAATCAGCACTTTTAGTGACCACAGAAAACAGGCAATTAAAAACCAGAAGGCTTTTTTTCAAATGGTGTTTTCAAGGAATAAATTGAGAAACCAATATTAAAACAAAAACAAAACACACAAAGAAAAAATTTTTAAATATCAGTAGTTGCTATTGCATTGGCAACACTGGTACTCTGAATCTGAAGTTATTTTTTTCTGTGTTAATTGTTTGGCTGCTGTATTCAAAATCATGTAACTGGGCTGCATTGTCTGTCTTTTGGAGCAGAGGAAGGGGAAGATCAGCCTGAAAGCTACAGAGACTGCGCCATCCCAGGCAGAATCTGTATCAAACATTCAAAAAAAAAGGGTTATTTTATATGACAGAGAAATGCATGATAAACACAATTTTCTGACTACATATTTAAATTATTTTATTTTTATAAGTAGCACTAGAAATGTTAATACAACCTAGTGATTGTAGAGTTACATTTTGGAAAGAAATAATAGCCTGACACAGATGCCTTCAATTATTGGAAATCATCAAGATAGCGGAGAGAGACAACTTCTGGGTCTTCCTCAATGTATTATTCTCACAACAGCAAATGTAGGCAGGTCCTTGCTCCATAGCCCAGTTGTGGCCAAGTCAGTGACTTTCCAAGTTGCAGCAAACTGTGCCCAGCCTCCCCTGATTCTAGGAAATCTTTTCTGTCATTTCTGTCACTTCTGTCACTGGTGCTCTTGTCCCTGCTCCTCCCTACAGCCTCATGGATGCTCTTGCTGCTCCACCGGCTCCCTGCCTCTTGTTGCCACCCTCCCTCTGTGCAGATCTCTGTTCACCTACTCCAAGAGGAGCAGCTTCCCATCTCCACTGAGGTCCTGCACGAACAAGTCCTTCAACTAAAGCCAGGAGATAAAAAATTTAAAACTAGCAAAAAACCAACCCAGCACTCTAAATGAAATAGACCATCAGTTATGCCTCCTAGTCAGGTTTTATTCCGTCCCCTTTCTTGCCTACTACTTTTTCAGTCTGTCAGTGCAACTGAGATGGTAGTTGGTTTTCTTTATTGACACCTGCACCTCATCCACTTGATCCAAGGAATTCAACCTTACCTTATCCCTTCCTCTCTCCTTCTCCAACTCTTACATCTTCATCTTTCTAGTCTTTCCCTACTTTACAGTTTGCTCTACTCTATATGACTCTAAACTCGTTCTTCTTCTTAAACAAGCTCTTGATCCTGCTTGGCCAGTTAGCTACTTATTTCCATATGTAAGATCTTACATCACGTTGAATTTTGCAGGATGTGAGACTGACTGGAGCATTCTGTCATACAGTCAGATAAATAAAACTACTGTAATATTAAAAAGTCCTTTTTTTTGTCTTCCAGAAAATTATGTTTTCTATGTGTATAGAGGGGAGATTTTTCCCTGTGAAAATTGCTGGGTTTACTTTTTGCTCTGAATCCAGAGGGGAGTAAAAAAAGTCTAAAGTATAGTTTATCCTTCCACCCTCCTCTCATCAAGAATGTTTTTGTTTAGTTATTTTTTTATTATCATGGCTAGCCCCTGTTCTCACTGTTACTCATGTTCCCTTATTCACTGTATCAAATACAGGGCTGGGGCTTTCCCCCTTTAGTGCTATTACAGTTTAAAACTCCCCAAATAATTTGATAAACAGTTAATTCATCAAATCTTGTCTTCCCCCGTCAACAACAGCAGCTTTTTCTGCCACAACGTCATCCTCCCTACAACAATCTTCATACTTCCACACGTTATGTTACAGAAAAACGTCTATGCACAAAAACACACTCTTGCAAGTACTTCATTTAAACCTGTCCCAACAGGACACTTAAAATCCTTACACAGCTGTCAATCTGTTCAACTTTTTTTCTTACATGAATTGCTTCTGCTTTTCTACCACCTTGGCTGTATGCCACTGTTACCATATATCTTGTACCAAAAGAACAAGATTTCTGGGACAGGAGCATCTTTTTCATTTACTAAAGATACATCATATGAAAAAGGGCTCTTCTCAGGACTCTTCTTGTTCTTATAACAAAAAAAAAGTAAGCATTTTGGACACCAAGTCCTAAACTGTTTTGTAATTACAAGCAGATTTGACCCTGCCTCTTTATGCCAAGTTGTATTTCATTTAAACCCCAGTTCTGATCTGGTTGCTCACAACAAATACATGTCCTTTAAAGCTGAATTGAAAGAAAAATCCAGTAAAACAGGAAATATGTTTCCACTTCTTTATTAAAATGAGAGCTGTTGTAAATGTCAAACCTGACAAAGGATTACAAAGAAATTAAAAAGGTTAGAAGCAGTTATAAAACAGATTCCTCTCAAATATAATTTATACATAGAAGCTTACATATGACTTACAGACAAAGTTTGTGATAGGATCCATCTATTGTTTTCTCAATATCCTTAAATTTATGATGTGTACTCTAGGGAATTAAGATGAGTTCCACAATTACTTTTTTTTGACTAATTAATCATCTATGCTTTAAAAATACAATGTTTAATAATATTATCATTTAATTAGACAACTAAAAATGGATGTCAAAAGTAGTAGCGAAGCAAATCCATCCTACTACCTTCAATACGTTTGTGGAGACAAGCAACATCTCTTTTGGAAGTCATATAAGGCATTCTGCACGCACAGAGGTATCATAGATTTCCCCTGTGCTGTCCCCCGAAACAGCAACACAAGAGATGTGTATGTTGTAGATACTCATGAGCCCACAGACAGAAAGCAAAGGTGAAATTAGCCTGCAATCACCTTTCACCTTGCCTGCCCTGTGCAACTTAATCAAGTGTGAACTTCAACATAAGTTTGAGGAAAACAGGCCTTGCATCTTAAAGTCATTTTTTACAATTATGATAAAGACTCACTCACGGACTTCCCAGATCTACGTAGGATTGTTTATGTTGGCAAGACGTCTTGAAAGCATACCCCATTTTCTGTGGAACTTGTAAGAACACCATTATTTGAGAAAATATCTTAACATATTTCTCAAACACTATGACATGATGCAATTAGATGTAATTAGACTGTAAGAGGGAAGATATTATTCTCTTCTATTTGGCACTGTATCTGGAATACTCTCTAGCTTTGGGTATCCAGCAAATTCCAGTTACCAGGTTGGTCAGCAGCCTGGAGGACACAGCCCAGCACGGAGAGGTTGAGGGAGCTGGACTTGTTTAGCCTGCAGTTTAGGAGAGCAGTCTGAGAGGCACCATAACAGTACTTGACAAGGAGCTAAAGAAATGACAGTCCTGGCAGATGATACATCAGTGGGCAATAGCTATGAACTGCAGCCTGGGAGATTCAGCTGGACATCAAGAATAAATAATGTTTTCTCTAGAGCAGTATGAGTGCAGGTGGCCCAGCAAGGCTGTGGAGTCTCCACCCTGAAGGCTTTTGAGGCTTGGCTAATGGAGCTGTGGCTGACCCGCTGTAGTGTGGGCAAGAGTGCTACTTGGAGCAGGAAGGTAGACTAGGTGACCTCTAGAGGTGCCTTCAAACCAACATCTCTACAATTCTAATGAGGTATATGCCTAATTGGACAGACCCCAGACTGTATTTTAAAACAGGCTCCTACCCTATTTGCAAATATGTGAAGAAAGCTGGGGAAAATGCCTCCTGAAGTATTTCTGCTTGAAAGATTTTTTAGTATTTTCTGAACATATCTGCCAATTTAACCATTTTGCTGTGGTCAGTTCAGCTTTTGTTTGAATTTTTCATCTAATGGCACAAGGTAGGAAGGACCCAAGAGAAAATTTAAATCCATAGAAGGTGCTATATAGCTTGACTAGTAGTTACACCTGAAATATAAATGTATCTTACCTTTGACCAACCCTAGTGAGCACCACCTAACTTTAATAACTATGTTTAAAATTAAAATAGAATAAAATTGTTCTGCACTGAAACTGGAGTTATACACCTCCTCACATCGATCCTCATTCAGGAAGAATTAAAACGTATTCATAGCTTTCAATGGTAGTACTTTCTGAAGACTGATTCAGAGATTTACATAAGCAGGTCTACTCACACACTTAAATCCAGTTCTCATTTGTGCTTTCTACCCTCAACTGCTTTAATTTTCATCCTTCTTTTTCATGGAGAGTGTGTGTGTGAGACGAATAATATTTCATTCCAGTCGCATGACAGCTTTGCCATCTATATGCTATTCAGATTTTAAAATAAAACGAAACAAGAGAACAACCCCCTAGCATAAATCCAAACAGTATAAATTTTCTATTGATGAAAAGGGCTAGAAGAAATAAGAAGTACGTGCATTGTCCCTGGAGAAGCAACAAAAATGTCCATCATTTTCAGATATATTACCCGTGTGCTACCCCTTGAAACAAAACAAAGCACAAGTACATAAAAAATCTTCACACTAGCAGTACTAAAGGATGAAGAAGGTATCTTTCTGAACTGTCTCTGGACAGTATTTGTCATCTCCCCCATTCCTCCTGAACTTGCTGCTTCTTTTCCAGATCTCTTAGCCTCTCTGAATTACTTAAGAGTCCAGACTATCCACGGGTTTTCATGTCATAGTACATCTAAAGGAGTATGATACATATGAAAATACTCTTTTGAGGCAGAGAACGAAAGCATTTGCTCATCTTGGGATATCCAGCAAGGTCACCATTTCAAAGCTTCTGAGGGAAACCATATCCATATCTGATGGGACACTTTCTTTAACTTTTGTACTTTTTTTTTTCTTTCCAGCACCACAGCATTTGAGATTCAGAAAACTCATCTGGAGGGAGCTGACTGTTGTATAAGAAGCACAGGTAAAACTGAGCAAAAAGTGGTCCTAGCAGCGGGAGCCGATCCTGTGTGTATCAGACGACTCAGAAATGGGTGAGTTGTTACAAGCTGTCAGTAATGACAATTTAATAGAGACTTCCTGCCTTGCTGAGCATCATTACCATGGATACAGAAAATATCTCAATTCAAGCTTTTTAGCTTTTTTTATTATTATTTGGCCAGTAAAGTGCTTGCTGTGCTTCACTGCTGAAATCACAGAAAGTTCTAAAACCATGTTGCACAGCAGCTGCCAGACATAATGATGGAGTCTGATGCATAGCAGTTCAGCTGGGAACTGCCAATGGACAAACAAGGAAAAGAATCAGTGCTACATTTGCAGATACTCTCAACTGCATGTTGCTTGTAAACGGTTCCTTTTCCATATAGTTCTATATGTTTATTTTTCAAATATTGCAAATTTAACCTGAATTATTTCTACTATAAACTTGATATTCTCTTCCTTGTCAGGCAGCAACACCTTCCAATACTTTCTAGTAGCATGCACTAATTAAGACTTTAAAAATAATGTTTATATAGTAAATTCATAATACATAAATGACATGTTATATACTTATTCTATATACTTTACGTAATCATCTGGAGCCTTATCTCCCCATATCTCCCTTTGCCAGTCCCAAACAATGGTCAGCTCTTCTTTGTGTGCATGTGTACATGTATTTTAGCAAAAACACCAATGGAAACATTTTTTTTAATCATATATATCACTTCAGAAATGCAAAATGAGACATCCACTTGGATGATGCAGGAGCTGGAGTACAATCCACTTAATGCTACATTTTACTGTAGTGTAGGCTTTTCTACCCAAATTAATCTGATGGGCAATTCTAGTCCAGAGTGGAAATGCAGTAAATTATCCCACCTCCACCTTACACATAATGGAGCAAATCATTACTCACTGTAATGGAGTTTTAATTTGTTACAGCGTAACACAATTACAGGTCAACCTGTCAATGGAGTAATTTGAGCAACTAAAACTAGTTGACCTTTCTGGTACGCTGTTCCAGGACCAGAATCACACCCCTGCTAAGCAGCAGCAGATGGCCAGAGTTGTCCAGTTCTGCTCCCTAGTGAAAACTAATTTGTTTTTCAGGATTGTTAGGTATGTGTAAAGAAGTAAGAGGCAGGCAAGCTCTTATTTAAGAATCCCAGCCCAGCACCAATTCTGTTTCCAGGAGAGAAACTCTGCCTCAGGAATTTATCCTGGTCAGGAATTATAGCAAAAAGTAACTTGTACAGCTGCCTTCTCCACGAAAGTTAAACCTCTCCTCTTGCAGCAGTGATTGGTTGCTTTTTTGCATCATAATTAGTGATGGGAGTCAGCCATTTATCCCAACAAGAATCTCAGAGAAAGGAAATTAGTTCAGCTCTACATCTGTATGTCTGCACAGTGACATACTCCATCAGCACTCACCAAAAAGTAACCTTCATGAAATCCAAAAACACTGTCTTAAAATGGCACACTACAGTCATTTTTGAGATAAACAAAATAGAGACTCTGGAAGAATACCACTTGACAATAGCTTTCCTATTTTATATATGTGTACACTAGATACTGGTTAACAGTCTGGTCTGTGCAGAACATTTTATTTGGAGCTATAATTTATGGACAAAAAAATATTTTTTTCCCATAAAGGATTTGTAAAATGATCAAAAATAACAAACTTACTCTGAGAAGATCTTGAAACTTGTTATTTTAATGTTTCTTGATACTAAAGTATTGCCTTGGCTATTTAAGATATTCTACCATTTCACACACCATCTCACATACTAAAAATCCTAAAACCAGACAGTGACAGCTTTGTGATGGAACTGAAGTTCTCTTGCCAAATTTCTTCTCAACATATTTGTTAATTTATTGATTAAAACTTGTTTGAGTTGTCTCCTGCAATCAGATACTTGGATCATCTAGCAAGGGATCAGACAACATGTGCTAAATATTTAACAGATGTCCTGCAACCATGACACAGCCTTTTTTTTTTTCTTTCCTCATTGCTATTCAGTAGTGTGGATTTGTTTGGAAGGGTTGCTACCCTTTCACTGATGTGCACAGGAGGCAGTCACACCTGCCTGCAGACCACCTGTTCCTTTTCAGGCTGTTACTAGGTCCAGAGGTCAAGGGCACTTCCCCCCCACAAACTACTGTGTGCCAAACTTAGGGTGCTTAGGTGCCCAGCTTTTTATTTTGGGTAAAAAAGTGTCAATGATGCTATACTGGTTTGCAACATCTGAGGATCTGCTCTGATTTGCTGCCACTGTTTGATCAGGAAGAACGATAAATGTATATCCCCCTGAAATAAAATCAGTCTGGCAACCTTTACAAGTCACTAAACCAGGTCTATGAGGAAGACCAGACTGACATCTTGACGTTTATTAGTTCCAGCCATGGATCTATATTTGCCCTAAAGGAGCTAGTTGTGAGGGAGCTTGATGTAATAGAACATTTTGATTGCAACACAAGTCTAGTCCATTAAATTGATCTCTCTTTCTGTGTTTACCTCAGAAAGCAGCTGGGCTACAACTCCAACCTCCTTCTGTGAGCCGTAGTGATGTCAGTCATGTCCCCAGCAGCTATTGGAAAATATATAGTATACATATTCCAGCAGTATATAACCCAGCCAGGAAGAGTCTTCAGGTAGGTATCAGAAGATATTTTAAGAGATGGCTGAACAGATGAGGTCTTCTTATTAAAACTAATGCAAACATAGGGTTGTTTCATAAATATATTTTTGTCAGTCTTTCAGGAATGGTGGATCACAACGCCTTTAATATCTGCAGTCATGGAGGGAGGAGGGAAAAAAACTCCATGAAAACTCTTCAATTTTGGAACAGCTGTGGTATCCAGATAATATATTTGTACCGAGATACAGAAGTTCAGTCTTTCCTAGACCAGCACATAAGAGCAATGACTTAATGAACAGAGTTACAGAGCCACAGAATGGCAGGGGTTGGAAGGGACCTCTGAAGATCATCTAGTCCAACCCCCCTGCTAGAGCAGGATCCTAGAGTAGATCACACCAGAACACGTCCAGATGGGTTTTAAAAGTCTCCAGAGATGGAGATTCCACAACCTCTCTGGGCAGTCTATTCCAGTGCTCTGTTATCCTCACAGAAAAGAATTGTTTCCTTGCATTTAGGTTGAACCTCCTGTTTACTCATTTGTGACCATTACCCCTTGACCTGTCACTGGACACCACTGAGAAGAGTCTGTCCCAATCCTCCTGGCATTGACCCTTTAGATATTTGTAAGCATTGATCAGATCCCCCCTCGGCCTCCTCTTCTCCAAGCTAAACAGATACAGCTCCCTCAGCATTTCCTAGTATGGTAGATGCTCCAATCCCTTAATCATCCTAGCGGAGTTACTGCTGTCCCATGGTTTGCGGTGTGCTCACACTCACTGTGCTGCAACTGGTATGTGGGTGAACCACTGAGCAAATGCCAAGCCCCTGCATCTGCCTTGGACCTCTCTCCTTCTCCCTGCTCCACCGAACAAACTGTAAAAAGGCATGTATAAAAGCTGTGGCAGAGGCAACAAGAACAGAAGGAGATGTAGCAGGTGTTGAGCATTAAAGCACCATCTGGGGCTAATTCCAGCTAAAACAGTCTCCTCCGCAACTGCTCGTAAGGTTGAGATGGCACAGTTCCTTGAAGTCAGGCAAGCAGAAAGGAAATAAGAAGCTCTAGCTCAAACTGGCAGATTGTTACAGGAGCCGGCAAGATTGTAGCTATGCTGTTAATGACTAGGCAGCATTAATGCAAGTGCTAGCTCACATTTTTTTCTCTAATTACTTTTGCTTATCGTGGCATCTTGAAATAACCCTTGACTCTGACTATGTGAGACAGATTCCAGAAACACGGCACAAACCACATCAGCAACCACAGGAAAAGTGTTGCCCCTCCCCAGCTAAGGTTAAATTAAGCTAAATATGTAAGAAAACACAATTAAATAAAATCAAAACAAAACACTCCACTAAAATATTCCTCACCTTTCTCAGACAAAAGCTGAGGCCACCAGCACGTTCTGAAACTCAAGCACCTCTCAAAGTCTACAGCAAGAGGTTCGGTACATTACAATGGACTTTTTGAAAGGCTTCCGAGAAACATATGCAACTCAGTCCAGGTTTCACATCTGCAATTTTGTTTGTCAAATGTCCTATGAGTCTAGCATTATTAACTTATCTGTAGTCTCTATCAGCTGCAATATCTGAAAGAATTCAAGGATCCTCACTCCAAAATATGGCAACTGCTAAACATTTCTTGAGCAATGATCAATTTAAATGCACATATTTTGTGGCTGGCTATGCTGTGACAGATCAGCTAGGAAAAACAACTGTTAAATCTCATTAATACATGAATGCATTTGATTCTGGAGCCATTCCTTTACCGGAAAAGTAAAAACAAATCAACAAATAATTTTTAAGATATCTTGAATTCAAACTAAAGTATAGTGAAGATGTAAAATCAGGCTTCAAATAACTTGGAGGTGAAGAGGCTCACTCTTTTCTGAGTTATTTTTATCAATGCAGTTTTGTAGTTCTTATTAGGTAAATAAATGTGTGTAGGCAGTGAAATGCTGGCCAATCACTATGCACTTGCAGCTCACAAAGTTGAAAATAAAGTATTATGACCCCAAATGACATACCCAGATAAAGATGAGAATGGTTAGCCTGTTTCAGAAAGTAACTTATGACTCATGCCATTGAGTCATACAGCAGAGGATTTATCCAGAACAGATGATGGATACCACGACCCCCAGTGAATGCCATGCCTGGCAACACTGCTGGGCATTCATACTATGTCCTCAGAGGTCTAGAACTGATATTTCAGAAATAAAGTAAGAGATGCATTACCCATGTGCCATGACTGAGACTTTTAAAAGCAAATTGTAAAACTGCTTCTTAAATAAATGTACAACTTATACTGACATCAGCAGAAGAGAGAGGTCCAAATTAAAATAGCCAAAATTGCATTCAAGTTTCCCAGCTTTCTACTTCATTTCGTGTAGATGTTTCTGAAGAGCTGAAGCAGTGGGCAAAGACTTGGGTGGACTTTGGGCCTACCCAGCTGGCTGAGTGTGGGCTGAGTGCTTTGGAAGCTGCCACCCTGTCACTGTATCATCTCCTTCTGCTATAAATACACAGCCAAGAATTTTTAATTTCTTTAACTGGCTGAGGTTAAGTTTAATCATCGGTTCTTCTTTGCCCTCCCTTGAACAGATTTTACAGAATCAATTAGTTTTTGGTAAAATAAATGTACATTTCCTTAATTATGTTATTCTCATACATGTTAGGTTTTACTTTTAAACAGAAAAGAATCAATGTAAAGATTGTAAGGAAATTTTGAGTGTAGTTTCCTGCAATACATATTAACTTTGGTATTTTTAATTACCATGGTTGTAATGCTGAAGGAGAAATATTGCTGTAATACTATGGGCACAAAAGCTACAAGACTATTGCATATTCATATTCTCATGTGTGTTATATATTCAGGCCACCAGTGTAACCATACGATTACACTGGTCATGCAGTAGCCAGACGCCATATCTTTCACTGTAAGGCTTACAGTGTAAGCTCTTGGTGTTAATACTTAAGACACAAGAAAAAAGGTGGCTGTGCTGTCTTGTAACTGTGGAAAGGATGAAAACTCCAGTGTTACAAAATCTTTTTTCCTTATATTCTGAAATAATATTGGGTTTTGCAAGATGCACGTGCAAGTTTGTTTGAAGGCTTTGCATTCAGTTATCAGCATAACAAAGCCAATACAGTGGTATTTCTAACCATTACAATGTTTGTTATGGTGATGCATAGGAACTAATTGCAAATGGAGCACTATAAGAGTAGCTTCTTACACAGATGTAGGTTCCTAGGCAGCCCCTAAGCACAGCATGTTGATTCAACCAACTAACTTCTCAGCTCCTCTTGTATCATGTCTTAGAGTTTTGGAAAGGTTCCCTGTGACTTATTATGTATACTTCTTTAAACTAGATCCAAATGTCAGTTCCTAAGCTTAAAAATATTGTCCTCTCTCCACAGAAGTATGTTTTATCACAGATTCGAGATTTTAGAAAATAAATGATAGAAGAGACCTATGATATCATCTTGTCTCTCCCCATAAGCACAGGGTTGTTCTCTACAGTGTATGTAAGTCAGGCAGCTTTGTTCTTT
>JAVSBS010017898.1:25326-73136 GCA_033124195.1 Coracias cyanogaster
GAATTTTGCTTTCCAATTATCTGTTCAGTCCCAAATTCCACTCTAAATTGCCTTCCCAATGGCTTACCTTGGCTTAACAGAGTTCACCTGCAACTCAAGCAGCTGCTTGGACTCCTGCATTATCCTGGAGTGTCCACATTGACTAGAGCTACCCAGAATCGTTCATCACAGCGCACTGCATGCCAGGAACAGCACGTGCTGGTGTTACAGCACAAGAACGAAAACGGTGGGAAGAAACATCATGATCGAATGTATAAAAGCAGGAAAAAATCAAGAAGGAAAAAGGATGAAGTCAGTAAGATGAAAACATTACAGGAGAAAGAAAATTTAATTTTATAACAGTGATGAAAAATAAAATTTTAAAGCAAAACCTGAGCTTGTGGAAGAATGAAAAAAATTTCATAAGCTTGGCTAAATAGTTTTCTCTTACACACTGTCTATTCAAAATAGGAAATCCAGAAGAAAACCCTACAGTAAGAGTGTTCCTGGTCGGTTCCCAAAAGCTAAGAAACAATGGCTTTTTTTTTACTTCTGTCCTCATATATTAAAATACAGGATCCGATTCAACCCGCTATTAGTCTAGTTTTATTCTGTACAAATTTTTTTTCCTTTTGCCAGCATGAAAAAGGAGTAACACTAATGTGTTAAAGGAAGCTTTCATAGAGGAACACTTATGCTATCCCAAATAACTGAATCTTTTTTTTTCCCTCTAATTTCTAAAGGCATGCAGTCTTAAATATCAGCACATTACTGACCACCTTAAATATGCATTTACTGGAATGTTTATGTAGTATATTGAATACAGAATGACAGTGCATGTACTTGTGTCTTAGGTTGCCCGAAAAGTACCTGATGCTAGGAAAAGTTCATTTTTGGAGATAACTTTTCTGAAGTCTATAGTTACTAATAACCTAGATGTTTCTTCTTTAAGCATGCTGCATTTTTATTTTTTTTATGTCCGATGAAGTTATGCTGCCACTTGGCCAAATGGCATTTTGTTACTATGGCTGTTGAATATTTGTTGAAGTCAAGCAGAGCAAGTTCTCTAAAATAACTTGTTTAAAAAGTATTTGTATTCAACAGTGCTCATAAATAAACAGAGCTTAAAAAAAAAATCCACTCATTAGTGGTGAGTGGGAAGCCACTAATTCCCTGTTGTAGGTCCTAAGCCGACAATTCCGGCTAGTTTTAGGCTTTCATTTTTAAAGCTATTAAGATTAATCCTTTTGAAGCAAATAAAGCATTTCAAATGAATGTATGAAAATCAAAAGAGCAAATTCCTGATTCTGCATAGCACTTATGCAGTACTCACAGTTTTACCAAGAAATTAAAATTTCTGATCAATTTTGCTGTTAGTGACTTGAAGATATCCAAAGAAAAATACTAATTATCAATACTCCTAATATTCCTTAGACACAGATACCTGATGTGCTTATGAAACGAGATTAGTTAGGAAAGAGGCAAAGAAATGAAGGTACTGTATTTGAACCCCTTAGCTCAGATTCATGGCTAGCATTAAGCCCCTTGTTTACACTTAGCCATCCATGTAAGAGGCTAATCTGGCTATATGCACTTTTGGCAAATTCTTCCCAGACAGATGAACGGATTTTCCAGAGGGAGGTGTTAACCAAACATTTATGATCTGCCGGCAATACTTACTGGGTCAAAAGTCCAAAATGTTTTGCCTGTTGGAATGATGCATCAGATTAAATTTATGCTAAAAATTCCTACTACTGTTGACTTTATAAGGCATTGTGACCCAAATTATTGCTGTATGTTGAATCCCTTGCAGAGTGCTCACAGACATTAATCTCACTAATTCCTCTTGTGCAACATAAGACTTTACATAGTGTAGCTCAAAAAAGCCTATCTGTATTAAATTAAATTTGTAAAGCAAACGTCCAGGACAAAATGATCAAGCTTAATATACATTATATCTGGTCTTAATAATAAAAGACAGAAATAGGCTATAACATATAAACTTAACCCATTTTATGGTTAGGAAATGTGGCTTTGGGGGAAAAAAATACTGTCAAGCATGTGGGAAGTTTGTAAGCATGTATATGCATAAGTATACATACATGTGTATGTCTACACATACACACAGAGACAAAGTACTTTATCTGAAAATTAGTCACTCAATTATGCAGGCAGTTCATGTTGCTTTAATTAAAAACTTTTGGCACACAGGTAGCAATTGGAAGAGTCTGTTTCAGGGCTTTGCTTTCAGAAATTTCAGAAATACTGCGATTGAGGAGCATTAAGGCATTACACAGAGTCTTTGTCCTCTAACTTAGTTTTCTTTGCACATGAGCCATCCGCTTCGAGGAAAATGGGAAAATGTCACTTTTAATAAATACACAATGCCTGTGGCAAATTAAGACTGTATATGACAATCCTACAAAAGTACAGAGGAGGCAAGTTTGTTAATGCTGATTATCTTCCAGATCTTCAATAGATTTTCACCAGCCATTAAAATACGCATCTTCAAAGAACTTGACAGGGGAAAAGTAAAATGTGGTTATGTGGAACAAATTCCTTCATACAAAGTCTTTTACATGGTTTCCTACTAAGGATCATCAGTCTTTCTGCAAGAAGAGAAGAATGTTTTGGTTCACATTTCCTATTGCATCTGAAACTATTATTGTCTAATTTTGTGACAGTATTCTCTTAATTGTGAAACATCACTACATGTCACTTTGCATGTCTTATTGCCTGAGTAAACACTCTAAACTTTGTATGTTAAAACATCCATCTTGAAAGCAAAGGCGTACATAGACACAACAGGCTGTGCAAATACAAAATTACGCCAGAATCTGGTAACATATAATGAAATAATTATTAATGCATCAGTTTTAAAAAATCAGCATAACGACTGTTGTTGTTGTTAAATAACATGCCTTGAGAACAGAGCACAGGACATCATGAAGCTGTGAGGTGTCATTATGCTGCAATGTCTGACAAAACCAGTCTTCCATCTTCTACCAAAACCCTTGATCTAAGTTTTATTATAGCCTCCACTTTATAAAAAAAAATTATCTTTTGTATACATTTATTAAAATTAATGTTGCAGTAGACCAAAATAGCAGGATAAGAAAAACGCAGAAAATCAGCTCTAGTTCCACATTATCTGTGTGTTAGGACTTAGATCTCTGCAAACCTGTGACCAACCAGCAAACAACTACTGAACAGCAACCTGTGGAAAGGACAACTTCTGCCCACAGTACACCTTGCTCGTGCTAAAATTGCTCCCAAAACAGCAGAGAGCAACTGAGGAACAGATCTGCCTTTGGCAAGAAGCTTCTGAAATGTGTCTGAAAACACTTTAATCCTGAAATCACACTGAACTGCTCGAAAAATATTCTCAGATCAAAATCCAAACCTACATTCTCAAAAAAGATATCCTGGACATTCCTAAAATAGAAAGATAATGGACAAGTTTTCTATTGCTGGCAGATGAATTGGCGGAAGAGCCTAGTACTGCAACCTGCTGACGTAATTGCTCTTCTAGCAACTCAGTAAGCTTATACTTCCAATGCCAAAAGATCCAGCTGGGTTCAGCCTCCAAAACAGGCCCAAAGGAAGCCATGCAAGGAAACTGCAAAGAAGAACCCTGTGGCTCCGAAGGCAGGAGTAAGGATAAAGTGTTCCTGGAAAGATTTAACTTGTAAGGGAGCACAATGATGCAGACACTTTGGGACGCTGCTGGTACTGTCAGACTTGCATTCTGTTTTCCTGAGTTTTTGGTCTGGACAATACATCCTTTCTTTCCTATTTTGTTTCCATGTCCTTCCATTCTCATTCCATCATCAGCTCATCCCTCAGTGGCTGAAAAATTAGGAGTTTCTCCTTAGTGGTAAATAAACTCCTCTTTGGCTCTCTAATATATGTCTTTAAAATTACAACATTTTGGAGACCATACCTGCTTCAAAATACAGCATTCTAACAGCATACAAATGGAAACTTCGTTCTGGTCAAAAATAGAATCGTAACCAACTTTGAGCCCTACTTCTGTATTAGCTCATATATACATACAGAAAGAAAAAATACTCTAAATGAGTTCTTAAAGGTGCTTGAAGGTCTGAAGCCATCTCTGACACTATTATTTTCTATTACTATTACTTCATTTTATAATTAACGCTACAATACATTATACTATATGTGGTGCATATACCATGCTATTACATCTTCTGACGTATTAGAAAGAAGACAATACACCATGAAGTGCATTATAAATTACAAAAAAAGTTCATGAGAGCAATGTACCAAATGCCTCTGCATAAACCTCTGGTTGCTGTATCTACTCTCTGCCCATTACTTTATTCTTACCAGTAAAGAAACACTTGGACATTCCAAGCAGCTGTCTGGCAAACCTCTGTATTTTTCAGTTAGATAACACTTTCCATTACTTCCTATGATAAAAGGCATTTCTGTGGAGATGTAGGACTCTAAAAGGTGATGTAAAGTTAGTCTGTCAGAAAGAAAAGTGTCCTTTGTTGTACAGATCTTTATATAAAAATTGATGCAGATTAAGTCAGTCTATGCAGATCAGATTATAAAAAATAACTTGCTGTTTCACAGAACAAAAAAAAAAAAACCAACACCTTGGGCTTGAGGCTTCAGTTCCTCCATCATCGACTAGTACAGCACAGAAATCACACTCATGCCATGCATCAGTCTTCAAAAAACAGAAACCTTCAGCAGGAAGCAAACAGTTACCTCTTTCAATAAGGCAAGAGGCAAGGCACAGACAACTTCTGTTTTCTTTCTTGCTGGTGTCAGGACGTTTTTGTTCTGCTTTGTTTTAATCAGTGTTTCTCACTGTCCTCGATAACACCATGAGGACACATGCTCTACCCTAGTTCCAAGACAGTATGAAGTACTGTTTAGGAGCAGCAACACATAGCAACCCCCTCAGTAAGATTTGTTTGGGAGAGAGTATTCATCAGCTACATGGACAGAGAAGTAAGGTCTCCCATTTCTCCTGTTGTGCCAGATATTCAGGGCACAGAAGAAAGGTTCAGGAAAGGAGGCCCTGGCCTGAGGTGTTTTTACATGACTAAGAACAGTGAGTTGGACTATGGAAAAATGACATTTGTGGAGCATCATATGCTAGACTAAAAAATGGCAACAGGTATGAAAAAAAAATGCAAAAGAGTAAATGATAACTAGAAACTCACCCTAGGTCCTAACTTGGGATCATGACTCCTCTCCAGCTCCCCCACCTCTGCTAGCCCACAGCCTGGACTTTTCTGGATAGAAATAGAGCCTTCGTCTTTGGGCTTGAAGAGATGGGAGTTCACTAGAACAGTGACTGCTGTGTATGCAGTCAGACCGTATTTTCTATTTGAGTATTCCATTGTCCTTTTCTCCACCGAGAACAATGGAAAATCAATACAGCAGAAGGGTTTTGCTCATGATTCCTAAGAAGATCTAAAACCTCTCTAGAGGGGCAAATGAATGCAACAGGCACTGCTTCAAAGATGTGGAATTTGCAGGTATCAGGTAGCAACAAAGATGTACAGGATAAGAGCATGGATCTATTAAAAACCTGGGAAGAGATCTGCATGCAACACAAACCAGAGTGAATGCAGAGAATCTGAAGAAATAAGGTGAGAAGGGAAAGAGAGTAGAGATAAAAGCATTTATACACATTTACATAGATTATGCTGGGCAAATTGACAACAAGCCAATATAAACTTACGGAAGTGGCTGGTGGCAACTGATTACAAAAAAAGGAGGGGAGGCAAATGAGAAATTTGAAAGTGCTTCTAGGATATGTGCATCCATGTAACAAGATGGAACAGCTGAAGAGAAGAAAGTCATTTTCCAGAGCCACAAAAAAAATCTCTTTAGGAGAATACCACTTGTTTGGCACCAGGGAGGACAGAAGTTTGATTACACGTACACGTTCTATACTTTGCAATGGGGAGAATATAGCACTGAAGAAATGGAAAACTGACTTCACTTCTGTGGATCATGTAAGCCATTTTTTTTTACCACAACTTTCTCATATATAAACCTTAAATACCCTAAAATAAAAATGTTTGTTTTTAGTGATCACTGTTAAATAAATTTTATTTAAGACCTGCTCTGCATGAAGGCTTGACCTACTCTTCTGAAGAAAAGCACTCAGGCTTTCTCACACATCTTCTATTCTGGCTAGTATTTCCAGACCTATCCTGGCACATCTCGGAGGTCCCTGATCTTGTGAAGTTCTTGCCCCTAACAGCACTCCTTCTTTCTTAGGGCAAATGAGCAAAGTCATGATAGCCTTCTGCAATCCAGCTTTTATCTCAACTTTGAAGCTCTCTGTTTTGTTTTTCTTTTAACAGCACCGCAGGAATACCCAAGAACTGGTTTTGTGCTCATCTCCAGAGGCAGCAGACCAGACTCATATTCACCTGTGTCAGCTGCTGCAAGGGTTACACACTTATTTATTAAGTGCATTTATTTCTCAAAAGCAACAATTGTATGAAAGAAACAAGAAACAATAATGCTGTAGATGATTAGGGTACAACATTTTAAAAAAAGAACACACTTGCTGGTCAAAATGTCATCTTTGGTCTACTCCTCACTGATGCATTCCCTCAATTTAAAAGTATGTTGTTGATTATGAAGTCGCTTATACTAGTGTCTTTCTACATCTATTAAGATAAACAAATATATTTGTTAATGTGTGTACATTTCATTGATGCACACCTTTTGTTCCATAAAGAGCTAGTAGCTGGATAGATTGCTGTAGAGCTAATGGAAGCACACTGTTCCTTCCTCCTTCTAGCAGGAATCTCTCATTTGACCTTGGGCAAGACATTTAAATTCTCTGTGCCTGTGTTTTCTCATCTGTAAAATTAAGGCTATAATGCCTACCTACTTCACAAGATGGACAGTGTTAAATTTAATGTATTAATGTTTTAAAGTGTTTTCAGACAGCTGGATCAAAACCACTATAGAATGTAAGTTATTATTAAATTATGCTTCACTAAGTTAATGATGTTGCATTACTGTATTTGATTAAACAAAGAAAAATATTCAAGTGACACCTTCTGTTTTGGTTTATTTTTTTTCCAGAGGATGAAACTGATGTTCTTTCACCAGCCTATAGATGGACTTGAAGGCTTATTTTGAAGCAAGAGAGAAGGCAAGGAAATGGAAGTGAAAGAGTCCTGTGGAGTGGATGATTACAAGGGCGTTTAAAGCAAAGGTAGAGCAGAAGGCAACTGCACCTTGTGCCCCACTGCAACACACCAGTCTCTGGTAGCAATATGGTCTCCGTTCATCTCCATAGCAGTGGGACAGGAACACTCCCTCTGTACCATCACATTAACTGCTGCATTTGGTCTCCGCTTGGAGAAATGAAGTGCAAGATCTGTAGCCTGGAGTTGCTTTCCTGGTAGAGCCGACCAGCTCTCACAGTTCAGAGATACTTTGAGTCTATTCAGTCACAGCAGCTAATCCGTCTGCGATGAACGTGGCACATAAAATTGTCAGTTATAAAAAGGGGGATTTATCGCAGGAGGGTTGTTCATACCTGATGCCTCTCCTACATCTCCTCTTGACCTGATGCGCAGATGCCTGGTCTTGTCCTGTGATCTCACATCAGGATCTTGTGGGGGGGGAAAGGGAAGGAGTGTTTGGAGCAAGAGCTGCAGGAAGATGAGAAGGGTTTTTGACAGCGTGTTGAGTTGGATGTTGTACTGGTGTTGATGCCGCTGGTCCCAATGCCATCAAGGCATTTCTTGTGGATGACAAGGAATCTAGGAAAGTAGTGATTAACATGCATATCAGTGTGATTGACAAGCTATGTTGTCTGCTTTGTGCTAATGTACTGCATGGACAACACCTATTCTAGGCATATCAGAATCAGCATATAGACTTAAGAGTACAGATTTAAATCAGAAATATTTAGCATCTTTCCCAATAAGTAAAGAAAAATTGTTTGATGGATCTGTCTGCTCAACTGACCACGGAGATCAGATTCTGTATGGTGTAGGAAAGTTTTAATCTCATGAGGTACAAATGGATAGTAAGCAACATTCTTTCACATTGCAGAAAGACCAATTCATTTGCTTTCCCATTCTTTCATCCCTAATTTATCACTCCAAAGGCAATAAAAAAGTAAGTACAACGGTAGGTTTGATAAGCTTCTGACAGTAGTGTGCTATTAAATATACATAAATCAAGGAGCTTGGAAAAAATATAAGCAGGGAACATATTGTTTACCTTCCAAATATGCCAAAAAGACTGGAATGGAGGTTGCAAAGTCTAAGGCTGTATATATTTTATGTCTTTTCTGACACCATGCTGCATACATCAAAGTATCCATTCTCTTTTTTTTCTTTTCCTTATCAGATCTGCAGAATGCCTGCGCTACATGTTTTATTACTACACCAGTCAAAGACCACACAGCTTTCTAAACAACAATGATGCTATTTCAATTTCTTGAGAAAAATCTGTGGGACACAAAAACTTATCACAAAAGTAGTGATGCCGCTTTTGTTTGCTTGAACCCCTGCAGAATCGCTGTTGTGTAAAATGTGTGCAGTAGCTCCTAGGATTCTACTTTCTGCTGGTATTACACACAAACACTCCTTCTCAATTTTCCTCTCTTCACCAAAGCACATCACAAGCCTTTCACAATGACTTGGCTTTTTTTTCTCCACTTCATATTTTATAAAACCTAAGTCAAGTGCCTGAAGATGATTTCATAACAACATCTGCTTTGTTTATTTGCTTATTTGGCTGACTGGTAATTTTTAAGTCCCTCGTATAACTCTAACACATGATCATCCAGAATCAGCCTCCCGCTGCCAAAAATTATCTGTGTCCTTTGATTGAAAGATCAGCCACTTCCTTTGGCATTTTTGTGCCAAATGTTAACTCTGGATCCTCTATCAGCAGTAAAGAGATAACATTTTGCAGTCTGTTACACATGGAATAGGGTACCTCTGCATGTAACTTCTATCAGATGATTAAGTGTTAGGATCTGAATAACCATATTGAGTGGTAAGCACAAAAATGTATTGTCAAAATAACCTCAACCAGAAGATCACTACTTGATCACTACTGCAGCAAAATGGTTTTCTTCCACCTTTAATTTCAGTGACACCGTATCTTCTAATATTTACAACTCTACCTTACAATATCCAGTTTATGTTTCCCAGTGAGGCTGGCTGGAGGAACAATGATGTGATTTATATGTGAAAGCCCTTTACCCAAAATAAACTACTGTAAAATAAAGTATGCTCGAAAGTATAATTTAAAACTACCATTGTCATGAGAAGATAAAGTACATAAATTTGTATTTCATTTAGGAATATTGCAGCAATCAATGTTTCCAGTAATATTTTGAGTGACTGATTCAGCAGGCTGTTGCAAGGCAGTGGGGCTGTTGAAGTGGCACACTAATGTCCTGATATTTTTATGCACAGAATATAAAACCTTACAGATACTCATTTGGCTAATTACAAGGGCAAGGTGAAATGGCACTGTGTGTGAAAGAAAAGGTGTAGAGAAGGAAAGCAAGAACTAGACAGAACAATTAAGCAGATACAGTGAAAAGGAATGATGTCAAGTCACAAGCAGAGCAGGAACTCAGGGGGGTGCTGTCAGAGGTGAAAGGAACAGGTGGAGGTGCAGAAAAGATGATCACCCTCTAAACAGGTAAAAGCATAGCCCCCTACTGTGGATTTCTTTTTTTAATGATCTAGAAATGAATAGATTCGAGAGGTTTCCATGTTTCACTACTCCTGGCACAACAAAACCCCACTATATTTAATACTTTTAAGTTCCACGGGTTGAAAGGTCTGTTCCATAGTTTTTAATCTTCTTCCTAGCTGTTTCACAATGAAAAAGGAGAGGGAATGTGGGGTTGTTTGTTCTCTGTGATGCAGCAAGTACATTTATACCCCTGGCATTTCCCTTCCTTTGGCAGCTCCCCCACAGAACGCCCTGTGCATGGAGAATATAGAAGCAGCAGGACAGAACATCATAGCAATCGCAAACCTCCTGCGTATCTGAAGCTGAGATAATATCTCCAGCACTGAAGCTATGAAACAACTTCAGTGACATCTGGCAGAATCTGCCAGATGTTAATCTGTGAATTTATGCATGGTAAGACAGGAAGAAATGCAGATCTTCAGTGAATGAGCTGTACAACATTGAAGAACTGAGAAAAAGCAGCAGAAATGAGTTGTAAAAGTGATAAGCAAAGAAAAAAATAGTAAGTCCTTCATATCACCACTTCCCAAGCTTGCTTCAGATTTCAGTGAATGTTGTTATTGGTCTCTGTTCTTATCAAAGAAAACTTCTTATAAGATTGTGATGCATTTAAGGCAAGAGATCTTGACTATATATAATGAAATTATATATTAATGAAGATATAGGGATTCTCTGGGTAGCTGACATGTTACAGCCAATGTAAATATATGACAAATGGTGTAGAAAGAATTGATGGTCCCAAACTCTAATAATCTTTTTGCTAAAATAAATGTCCCCTTGTCAGTAATGAACAAAGATGTGCTTAACCCTTTATCTTAAACTGAGGAAAGCTGCCAAATTAATTCACATGCATCAAAGGCCTAAAGACAAGTAAGGAAAGTATTTATTAACATTTTTCTATTGCTAAAGCTGGGACTCTACACTTGTCTGTATTTAATTGTACCTATTTTTCCCAGACTGCTTCTCCAATTAATCAAGATCATATTAAATTTTAATTCCATCCCCCATCTAACACTAAGGAAAAAACATCAACACTCATATACAGATCATGTCCTGAATACTTGTGCAGATGTCAGATAGGAAGAACATGTTGCATTTTTATTTTTACATTCCGGCAGAAATGTTCACAAGTTATAGCCCTGACTTTGTCTGCTTCTGACTTTCAGAAGGATCTAAAATATGTTTTGTAAATGATCCAATTCAATAGCTATGGAAGTCCTACCACAAAAGTAACTTGAAGCTACAGGATACCACTACAAGTCTGTTACCAGACCTATTATGCAATACGTCTTCAATAAACAAACGAAGCAGCCACTGTTCCCACAGACTCTTTGTCTTGGACCAGGCATTCACTGCACAGGATACATCTATAGGTTTTCAGGCTGTGGTCACACCAGCAGAATTTCCTTGACACAATTTTGTGTTTGTTTTTGTGTCTCAGTGATACAACTCTGTTTCACTCTCCAAATGCTGCCTGCGCAGGCTCCTACCAGATTTTTGTAAACCCATTTTTAAGTTCTCATCCTGCAGTGCCCCAGATAAGAGCAGTGTCATATCCCACTTCGGATTATACCAGATGATGGCACCATCAGCGCCATGTGTGAAACACTGTATAACTCTGCAGGCTTCTGTGGCCTATGAGAAGGCCCACAACAGAATTCACCCAAGCCACTGCTTGCAACCCAACATGTGCTGGTATTGCAGGCTGCCCTGTACAGAGGAACTGAGCAGTACTCGTCTGATGATTCAAGATGATGGTGAATTTGACAGCTGCCTCTCCCCAGGACTACATGTTGTGTGAGAATATACTACTGCTACTACTACTACTGCTATTACTGCCAGAAACAATATATAGGTAATAATGATCTCCCTTTATATTGAAATGCCAGTCTTTCACATTTAAAAGAACTCTGACTTCCAGACTGGAGACTCTTCATGATAACCAGAAAAGTTCTTTTCTTTTTTGTCCTATAAACCTTGTTTTCAAATAATAAAGAATTTTGCAGGTTTTTTTCTTGATGCATCTTAAAAATTCCACCTTAAAAACATTTGGAGCCTCATGATGAGTAACTGTGATTCTACCACGTTAATCGTACATATAGATTGACATTTGAGTCAGGTTTAATATAATAGATGAACCCAACTGCTGACTGGTTCCCATTATGTTAAGATGTTCAGTGACTTGTAAAAGCTGCAAAAAAAAAAAATTACTTCTCTGGCAGGCTGAGGAATTAACATCATACTGAAACACGGAGCTCTTCTCAGGTTGTTCACTCTGTTGGGGAGACCTGCCTGTTATTAAAAGAACTTGTTTATCTGCCAGATGACTGTGGCAACACAGAGCGCAGGAGTAGCGAACAATTCACTCATTTACTTCACTGTGCTTTTGGAAAATATTTATGGCAAAATGCAGATTTGCATAAATATTGGCAAAATGCAGGTTTGCTCATAATGATTAACATCAATCCATTTTCATTTCTACTGTTCTTAGAATTCTGTAGTTCTTATAGAATTCAAGTTACATGTGGATTATAATGGTGTCATGTCCCTCCTTGTCTTCCTTTCCCTATGCACTTCTCTCGCTTGTCTTGCCATTTGTTTAGGTGTTGGGGTTTTTAAAGCCCTATTTCATGTTACTAAAACTTTGCAAATTTTAAGCTGGAAAGGGAGTAACATGAATAATTTTGACTTTTTAACATGGTTAAGTGAAATAGTCAATATTAGCATTTCTAATTATCTTTCAGGTTCCCTATTAAATAGTAAATCTAGGTAAGCTCATACTTACTTTTTACACCGTGGTTTTCACAATGGATAAAGCAGGAAATTATCAGACACCCACATATTCCTGAAATTCGTTCAATGCCTTCCACTCAGGTTCAGCTTAGCTCACCTTGCTAGACAACCACAGAACCACAGAATGGGTGAGGTTGAAAAGGACCTATGGGAATCATCTAGTCCAAACCCCCTTCTCAGAGCAGGGTCAGAAAAAACAAGTTGTCCAGGACCGTGCCCAGTTTCGTTCTGAGTATGTCCAAGGACTGAGACAATACAACATCTCTGGGCAGCCTGTTCTAGTGTCTTACTCTCACAGTAAAAAAAAATTAATTCCTATATTCATACAAAATTTTCTGTGTTTCAATTTATGCCCATTGCCTCTTGTCTTCTCAATGATCATGAATGAGAAGAATCTAGCTGTTTCTTCTTTCATAACCTCCCATCAGACACTTCTAAACATTCACAGGTTTTCTCTTGACCCTTCTCTTCTCCAGGCTAAATAATCACAGCTCCCTCAGCCTCTCCACATGTGAGAGATGCTTATCATTCCTGTAGCCCTTGACAGGATTTGCTCCAGTAAGTCCATATCTCTGTTGTACCAGGGTGCCCAGAAATTTGGCCCTACCAGTGCTGAATATAAGAAGGATCACCGCCCTCGACCTGTTGGCAACACTCTTTCTAATGTAGCCAGCCCAGAAGGCTGTTTGTCTTCTTTGCTGCAAGAGCATATTGCTAGTTCATGGTCAGCTTGCTGTCCACCAGGACCTCTAAGGCCTTTTTTGGAAAGTCGCTTTCCAGATGGTCAGCCCCAGTACTGGTGCCTGGTGGTACTGCTCCCTAAGGGTAGGACTTTGCATTTCTCTTTGCTGAACTTCATACAGACATTTCTCCTAGTTTTGTAGCATCTGCAAACTCGCTGAGGGCACAGTCTGCCCCATCATCCTGATCATTAATTAAGACGTTAAGTAATACTGGTCCCAGTACTGATGCCTAGGGTACATACACCACTGGTGACTGATCTTCAGCTAGGCTATGTGCCACCAATACCTACACTTTGAGCCTGCCAGTTCAGACAGCTTTCAGTCCACTTCACTCCACTAGCCCCTACTTCATCAGCCTGTGAGCTCCTTGATCACTTGTGTTGTTATAAAGTTATCACCAATGCCCTCCAACAAGATCCTGAGCTGCTCGTGCCCTTCTGCGTTGTCCCTCTAGCAGACGTGAGAGTAGCGCAAGTCACCCGTGAGATGAAGAGATGATACTTCAGTATGGTAGTTGCACTTTACCTTCATAGAAGTGATTCACCAAATGTCATCTCTTTTGCCTTCCTTTAAACATAGTATTTCAAAACTAAATTTTAAACTAGATGTTGTAGGTCATGCACTCCAAATCACTTAATCATCTTGATAACCCTCTGCTGGACTCAATGTCTTATGCCCAAGAGCCCCAATCATGAACAACTCCTCCAATCTGGTGTTATGGACAAACTTGCTAAGAGTGCACTCCATCCCATCTTCCAGGTCACTAATATAGACATTACACAAAACCAGCTCCAGTTTAGGTTGACCTCTAAGGACACCACTGCTAACTGCACAGTCTTCCCAGTCTTTAGGATAAATATATTTAGTTAGAGGCATTAGTTCTAAGTGACATGTTATAGAACTGAAAAAGAGTATTTATAATTTGTTTTTCTATTTAAGGATCTGTCTCTATTTTTACTGATCCATAAAATCCATCCACTATAGCAAATTTAAGTATAAAGTATTATTAGACTATATTTTTGTTTTCAGAAATGTTGAGGAGACTGATCAATTTCACTCTTTGTTTATGAATTGCTTGCTATGTTATACAAACAATTTCAACTCATATTCTGCTTTAGCATAATCAGACCCACATGAATTGTACACTCTTGCCAGAATTAAATTTAAAAGCCTCTTAATAAATATATGCTCAATCTCTTACCATCATAAAGAAAGCCAAAATAAAGTTTCAGATAGACAAACCATATTCATTAAGATAAATCTGAAGCTGTACTTCTTCAAAGTAAAACAGAACAATATAAAGAAAAACTTCTACTCTGCACAGGAAAAAAAAGGCAGGAATTTTGAGTTTATGGCAAAAGGGCTGACAGGTACATGCTCCTTACTTGACTGGCACATATTACAAATCTCTTTCATATTTTTCTAGTATCATCCATTACAGATATTCAAAAGTCATGAGTCAGGCTCCAAGCTATCATGGAACTGAACCTAATAATAACAAATTTTTATTGCTTATTTGCCTTTTGATTTCTGAATGCATTCCTACTGCCTTTTCAAGTTTTACTCTGCAACCACACAAGTGACTGCAAGTCTATTTTTAAAGGAATGCATTAGAGTGGCTTCCTGACCATTCATCACACCACCTTCCTAACCGCTTCCAGCATTCACTTCAGACCTCTCTCCTACTTGTGTTTTTCTTGTGTGCTATGGAAAGTCTCCCTGACAGCAACTTCATTTTGAGGACCCAGAGCTTTCCCACAATTCCTTATGCTTTTTTCTCTGAGTCAAACAAAGGAAAGGATGATCTGGGGCAAGTTTTACATGAAATAATAATGAAAACAGCAATTTTATGTATCAGTTCAAACAAATTAGAGGAATTGGTACAGGACAGAACTGTCTGGGTGTGACTCACCTGTGCATTATGCATTGGGCAATACAAAAAGCGGACTGACTAATGCTCAAATAAGAGGCAACACCGAGAATCTATGTGGATACTCTAGTGAAGCCAGAAATCACAGTCACGCAGTTCTATTTGTGATGTCTGGGCGAATGAATTCAGTCTTCTGGAATGTGATAATTGGGATTGACCTCCTCTTTCGAATCAGGCAGCATGGTGTTTCAATTGGATCCCAGTTGTGCAAGTCTGTTCTGACTGAAGCACTTGCAGGCCTCTGACCAGTCTCATCACCCATCTCTGAACCCCTTCTATTACTCCTGTATTCATACTTATAATGGAGTACAGCTCATAAATAGATGTATCACTGATTTATCTAATGTCTGTTTATAATATTGTATCCACTATTTTCCATTTCATTTGTTATGCGCTGCACTCTGATTTAATATATTTGCCTTCCTGATGCATCTGCCCACTGAATGGGAATTTAAATTGAAAATGAAACTTGAACTTACTAGAATATTTGAAATTCAGCATATTGCTTTACGTTATCTCACCAACTTAATTATATATGATTACATATGTGTGACAGGATAGTCTTAACTGTAGCTGAAGTACCACAGTGATGATAAACAACAAATTGCTAAGTTTGGGAAAGGTGATTATCATTAGACTGTCAAAGGATCAATGTCAGAATAGTCCTGTTTAACATTTTAATTTTTATATAGAAGGAATAAACAACTGGTTAATTTGCTGGAATTTTACTGATGCTATTTAACTAAGAATACTAATGAAGACAAGGAAGTAACAGCAAGGAACTTAGTTTAGAAATATGTTCAGAAAATAACAAAAGAGATTAAATTTTCAAAGCTGTAAAATCATTAATTAGCAAAACCATTCTGCAAAATGAAGATATTCAACAACAAAAACAAATCTGAACACAGTGCTAGAAGAAGCATCGGAAGCGGAAAATTAGACCAACATGAAATCTACAGTGGAGGTAAAGAGAACACGTATTAGGCAATACAGGCAGGTGCTGTGAGGCAGCTGTCCCTCAGTTGCAAAGATGTATTTCCATTCGTGGGTTTAATTCTCAGACACTAAATGGATGGTCTCTTATGTAAAATCCTAGGTGGTAACCATGCACTCCATTACCACGCACACAGACCTAAAGGTATTTCCTGGATTAAGAGAAGATCACTTTATGAATAGGAAAGAGTAAGAAAGCTATAAGTGCAGAACTTTGCAAAGCAGCTGGTCAACCAACTAATGATCTTCATGTATCTGAACAGTACAAACAAGGTGAGGCTGGATGGGGCTCCGAGAAACATGATCTAGTTAAAGATGTCCCTGCTCACTGCAGAGGTGGTGGACTGGGTGACCTTTACAGGTCCCTTCCAACCCTAAACATTCTATAATTCAATCTATATGCTCAGATACATACTGTGATTCATTTGACCAAACTTAGGCAGTTATGCTAAATATTCTAGGTTAGTTTTATAGACAATGGAAGGAAACAGACTCTTCTAGAACAGGATTCATCTCATCCTAAAGCACACATCTAAATGTCCTGACTATAAAGGCTGACCTGCTTAGACACACATATCTAAAAATAGGTGTGATGAATCAGACGTCATCTTTGTATCCATCATCACTTATCTCAGTTCAGTTTGGCTTTGATGGGTCCTATCCATACATATGGATCCTGGTCATGGATCAGGTCTTAAGAAGGGAGAGCAAGCATTTAGGAACTTTATAAGGCTAAATTAGCTGTACTTAGATAAAAGTAAGAATGAAAGTATTCTCAATAATGATCAAGGCAGAGCCGTACAAGTTAAGTGTGTTAGAAAGTAGTTGTTTAAATAAAAGGTAATGGGAGCTTTTTAGATTTTATATTCAGAACTACCTAAAATACCACACCTTTCCCTATAGTACTACATAGGTACACGTATTTATACATACAGCTTACATAAAAAGCCTCCAGTGCTCAAAGTATGCAACATAATTTCTGTTGAGAGAATTGCATGTTTATATATGTAATATTCTGTAAATAAAGATTAATACTCTTTCACTGATATGTGAAACTGTAAAATCTTAAAATATCATCAGTTTCTCACACTAATGAGTTTTTTTGTCATCAGGGAGATGGGTTTCAAATTTCTCTCAAGCAGAAAAGGTCATACTGTCGTTCTATCTATCAAGAAAATTCAGACTGAAACAATTACAGTTTAAACTCCTAATACTTCAGGAAGACAGTGTGTATCTCAGCATTATTCCAAGAAGGGAGAGTAAGTACTCTCTATGTGCTGACAACTCAAGGACACATCAAACTTTCTAGAAACCCTTTTACCTTAATATACAATTTAAAAATAAATAGGGCTCTTTTGCTATATCAGATATGTATCCTTGTTCTTTAGACCTCAGCACGTCACAGAAGGAAAAGCAGAGCCAATTGCTATGGGAACCATGTTTCTACAGCGTGAGGGTGAAGTAGGAGTCAAGTAGGAGAATGGAGAATGGTGATACTCTTCTGTTCTCTCTCCAGAAAGCTAATTCAATAAATGATGTAACTCCTGGAAATTCTGCCTTGCGGCAAGAAAATAAAAACATTTCATCTGTTTATCACAGCTGACAGAAAGTGGTGAAATGAACTTGATCCACAATCAGTATACAGAGATGACTATGATCTTAAATCTAACACAGACGGCATTATATATTACAATTGAAATATGAAACCAGCAACGTCTCACCAGAAATAACACATGAAATTGCCTAGCGGTACAACTTTGCAAAAGACGCAGTAGTCTCTGAATAAAATTTGCAAATCTTGCAAAAAGATAAATTACAGTTCTGAGGAAGACTGATGAACCTGATGACTGAGGAATCATGTGATAGACAAGAGTAAGTGGTCCATGGAATTCGGGCTAATGAAGTCAAGATTACTGTATTTTGCAAATTAATCTACTGGTAGGTTTTGACTAAGGACAGACAGCAGTAACAACAAAAATTAGAAACAAAGAACTAGCAGTTCTTGTTATAAGCACACCACACTCAACCTACTAACACTTTTACCACTATGCCCATCATTGCCAAGATTACTGTATTAAGCCTACTATTGATGTACCAATATCTACATACAAGCATTCCTTTCAAGGCCTACATGTTTTGTTTTACTTTTCATCACCCGTTTTTCTCTGCTGTTTGGCATGTAGGTTGTGCCAAAGGAGAGGCTTTCTGATATCCCTGCCAGTTTCTCTCATGTTTTATCATACAGAAAGTTCTCCAAACAACCTCTGAATATATAGATTTTGGTCCCAAGGATAAAGGCTTGACACTTCACTAGGCTTAAAAACTATGCCTGTATCATAGCACCACATTGACTGCAGCTACCAGGACACCTGCTTAAGACAAATGAGCCTCTGACTTTTGTATCTTATCAGTGGGGTTGTACCCATCCCACAGGTTAAATATCTTACTTTATTAGCACAGCTTTTCAAATTTCTGGGGAGAAGTTAGTTCATTCTTCTGGCTATGGCTTCTGTCTACGTAGACTTAAAGATCAGACCTTTGTAAAGCACGTTTACCTTGTCAGGATTCAGTAAAACAGTCCCTGTGTAAATGAGAATAAGATCAAGAGTATGTTTCCCATTGTCATACAAGTACCTACATGATTGTTTGTACCAGTAAGGTTTTAATAATTTAATAGGTATCACATACATATTATAAGCCAATTCCAGCTACCTGTCCAATCTTCATGTGAGTTTTTTTATGTATTGAGGAATTCTTATTTCTATTAGTATTGGTTCAGAATTGGAACATCACTGGAACAAAATGGTGAATGCAATTCAACATCTCTGTCTTCACAGTAAAAATGAAGAAATACTTAATTGGGCACCATTTAATCACAAAACTTAGAAAAATACTAAAAAACTCATTATTTTCCTTAAATGATGCATTTAATTTTCATAATTTTTTCCACTCCATCCTACAATCTATGAAACACACTTGCTAATATATTGTAGCAATACTGGATTCACTCAGCAACAAGAAGCCAATCCCAAACAAAAATGTAATAAAAATGCATTTCTCTCTTCTTGTTGCTACATACCTCTAGAGTTAAGATCCCTCACTACAGCTTCAAGTCCTACTTCTTCAAATACAGCACTCTCTTCACAACATTTGGGTGTTTCAATCTTTTGTGTTTTAGATAGTACCAAGCCATGCACTCCTAACGTATTCCTGTGCATGGAAATTGCTCATAAGATCTTGGGGCCACACTTTTGCCTGTTCCTTCTCTTTTTAAAACCCCGTGAAACGCCTACTTCCTCTTCACAACATTTCATCAGCCTCCTGTTGATGACTCCTCTCTCTTGGATCCCTGCCTCTCCCGCTTACTGTGGGCAGATGAGAAATCTCAGAGCACTCAAGACTCAGTGGTCACAGAAAGGAGAAAGGAGGTCTGGAGCAGTAATGACGTGAGGCCAGATAACGCACATATGAACTGCAAGCAAGAAGACCCCTGCAGCAGGAAACGAGGATAAGCACCACAGACAGAAGAAATGGACAGAAGGACTGAGTGCTACGATGGCCATAGAGTTGGAGAATAACCAGAAGAACTTTGTATCAAAAGCTTCAGAGGCAACTGCTTCATTCCTTTTTTTTGTTCCAGATTCCTTCTGTACGTGTAAAATATTTACTGTGCTTCTATGTCAAACAAGACCCAGGGTTAGAGTACCGGTTGGTATCTGAACTGATAGATGGTACCCGAAAGAACTTTTTATTTTAAAAGACTGCAAATGCAGAAAAATTAATAAACTTTAATTGTGACACAAAACTAAAATGTTTAATCTTTCGGTGGAACAACTCAAACCAGTCAAGTCATCTGACTACCTCTTATTTGAGAGAAACCCCGGTTTACTTCTACTGATGCCGTATTAGTTGTGCAGCAGTTCATTGTTATCGAAGCAGTTTGTAAGGCTGCCACATTTCAGCCTAGCTGCAGATGATCCAGAACTTAACAATCTTTTTTAAAATTCCTTGCCTTTAGAGGCAAAACAGGTCCCTGCATTGTTTTATCACTGCTTTACAGTGAAAGCTAAGAAAATTGCAAGATGTGCCTGCGAATGACAGCAGAATGACTGGTGGTATTTCTTTAGAGGCTGAGTGTGTAAGTCCCAAATTGAAACCACGTCAATTGCTCCAAGAGCAATAGTATTCACCAGAGACCTGGATTAATTCAAACACAACACACCTGCATAAAAACTTGCACTGAAGTCGCCCTAAACAAAGAGTGCTTAAATGCACTAATGCTTCCAGAATCTGATCATTCTGATAGATTATCATTTTCACTCTGGAATCCAAAAAAAAGGAATTTTATGAAACTTTTACAATAAAGATTAAAAATATATATATCTGTGTAGAATTTCAAACAACTCATGAGGAGACATGAGCAAGGAGTTACAGAACAGGAGCAAGTTATTTTGTGAATAATTTTGTGAGGGATTTTCATGTTATTAGGAACAGAAAATCCCATATATTTTTCTCCATGAAAGACAATTCTAGAAATAATCCATTTTGTGTTGACTGAAATGTTTAATCTTCATAAAAACAGTAATTTCAATTTTAACTTACTTATTTACTTCAGTGTGTAGTATAGTTCAAAACTACCATCTCAACTGAAATTTATTTTTAAAGGAAAATATAACCACATGTAATTTCAAAAATTCCATCGAGACTATCTAAACTAACCTTCCTTTGGCTTTTGAAATTAACGCTTGGTGATAGCAACGTGATTTCACAGCCCTTGTGGCTTTGAAATAAATTGTGCTCGGCATTAATAGTTCTCACAACCTTCCCCTTATACAAGAGCTACAAGCAAGACCAGAGAGCACAATATGTTTCACCAGGGTCACAAAATTTCATCTATGAAAAAGCTATAAATGGGGAGGCATACCCATGCCTCAGCCATGTGCTATAGGGCAGCAGCAAGCCCTTCATCAGCTCAGGTGAAGCTGGTCTGGGTGACATGAGGAGCTTCCCAGTCTTCGCTCCTGGTCACACACCACTCCAGTTCCCAGCACACAATATGGCTTTGCTGACCTGGCTTCCAGATTTTCTGGCTAGATATGGTAGTCCAAAGGAGGTCTCCGTAACCAATAAGACGAAGTGAGGGTAGTGGGAAGTGAGTTCTCTGGACTGTCTACTGAAAATCCCACTGAAATCTGGAGGCAATGGAAACAGGTTGTTACTACAGCTTTTTACATTAAAATTCCCACAGACATTGAGGGTAGGCTCTCGCTGACGCAATACAGATCTCCACATAGGAGACTTCTACGTCTTACTAGCCAGCTGAGGCTTCCTTTATACTTCACAGAGAGAAATAATATTTCTCTAGGATACAATTCTTTTTGTCTTTAAATAGTCAACTAAAATAGGTCAGATTAATTTTTCCACACAGCATTTCCTACTCAATGGCACAGGAAACCCCACCACACTAGCTGAAAGGAGATATCCCCAGCCCAGTCTTCCAATCTAAGGTCAGATGAAGCCCAGACCTAGCAGAGCCCTTCTGCCCTGGACATGCCTAGAAACAGCCCTGGCTTCACAGCACCAAACCCCTCTCCTGGGCTGCCAGCTCTCATGGGATCCATCAATCAACTACTCTGCTCAAATTCCTTATGGGTCAGAAGCAGTAACGGGAAAACAAAAGATGCTAAACCCAAATCATTTTTCTCACATCAGATGTCTGCATATACACCACCCATATATATAAGATGCTGGGCAACCTCGAAGGCCTGAAATACATGGTGACACTAAGAAAATAGAGTGAAAAGACAGAGTTACATTAATGAATTAAGACTGAGTCCTATGGGGCCAAAAGGTAGGAAAGACTACATTTCTTTTTGCTATATGAGGATTAGCTCAAGTAACATTTGGAAAGGGTTAACATAAAGCAACTGTTGTGTACCCTTTGTACATCTCTGAACCTCTGCTGCACTGAATCATGAAACAGTAGAATAAAACTGGAGCTGGATACCTTTCATGGCAGTTCACAATAATAGCTTACATGGAACCTAGCCAAGCTTATCTTCTTATTCTTTTTCTTAAATATATGGTTTAGAAAACAAAAGAGCTAACAAATCATAACAAAGGCTTTTGGGGGTAAAGAAAAAATACAGATAACAGAACACTTTTTCTTCTTGTTTTCAGTTAGACAGTTCTAATAATAGGAATAGTGATACGGCAGTTTAGGAAAGCTAAAATTAACATCTGACAAGCATTTTATGGTTCACAATTTTCAAGCTTATGATACTGTATTGAGAAACTGTATTCTTTAAGCGGCAAAATACAATACCTTGTTCATGTAAATGTTAGATGGCAAGAACTGACTTACCAAACAGTCTTGTAATAACTTCCTGGGACACCTATTTACAAAAGTTTCCAAACTGTCAAGTCTACCAAATACAAGTGACATGATGCTTCTGTTTCCTATGCCTGTCCTGGCAGACGGCTTCATAGGAAACAGGAATGCATGTAAGATGGAGTCACAGATCATACACAATGAGTTGCACACATGAAACCCAACAGCTATTTTTCCTTGTTTTTGAAATAATGCTCTAATTAATAAGCAATGTTGTATGTTAATGTCATTGCAAAATGGTTTTTTACTTGTTTTTTTACTTGCTTTTAAGCAGAAATTCCAGTATATGTACAATCCAAAAGAACTTACCACAATGCTTCATTTTACTACATCTTGAGCCTAAAGTGGGATTTTTTTTCTTATTTAGGTAGGAAAACAAAAAAAGCATGTCTTGAAGTTTTACTGTAGAAATAACTTGCTTATTGATGGCACTTTCAGCAACTGTTCCAGTGCTGTTTGGGTTTTTTTGAATAAGCACATAAAGCTATGCCTTAAATAAGCTGACACACAGCTATCATATTATTGTGCCACTCCATTACAAAGCAGTCTGTTTATTACTAAAGAAAAGACATGCAGCCTTTAAGACGGACTGGGGACACGTAGCATCATCCCTGTCAGAGATGACATACATTAGGATAGACTCTGTCAAGTGTCAACAAGCAATCTGAGTGCAAATCAGCATTACGCAGAAAATCCCAGTAGTAGAGTTAAGTCTATTTGTATGCTTAAGCCATGTCCTAGTTACAGCACGTGAACATTTCCTGTTAACATCATCGCTAATCAAAGCACTGGCTTCACAGTCCTTGTATTGGCTACTAATTCACAGAAAACTAGGTAAAAACAGAAGAATAACTTTGAAGGACCAAAGTAAAACTATTTTTAGATTTGCCTGAGCCTCTAAGAATCCACCAGCCTGGTCACCCTGAGGATGGCACAGAAGGAGAGCTTCCAGATGTCAGCCATACAGTGAAAGACAGAAATAACATGATATGCAACAGCTCAATTATACCTAGCTGCCCACCCCCATGGGTAAAATTCTCAAGGGTATAATTTCCCCTGCTACACTCTAAAGCTGCTCCATGGTTGGATTCACAATTCTGCCGAAGCAGATTTTTGTGCCTTCCCACACCCTTTTTGTCCAACGCTTCAAGAATTAGGGCTCTCCACACAACCCAAGTTCAGCCCCGCTTCAGTTACAGGGGAGGAAAGACATCACACGCCTCTCCAAGCCCCTGCTTGGGGTGGCTGGAAAAGAGGGACATAGCAGTCCTGTTAACATTGTCCTTCTAGTATAAATAAATAAACACTGCAGACATAGATGTAGCATTTGAGGGATAAGCAGCCATCTAGCAAACTAGAAGAACATTTTCTGTTGCTTGCTCTTAATTCTCAGTGAATATTTAAGCATATTTTTATGTGGAAGTGCTACATCATGAGCGTTCAAGGGATTCCCACTTCCAAGGAATTGACAACACGGTAATTAGGAAATGCACATGAAATCACAGGAGACCTGAAAGAAATCACTCAAAGAAAGCATTCAGTTCTCAGCTCAGTGCCAAAGCCACCAGGTTATAAAGTATGCTGCTGAAGAAATTTTCCCAAAGGCTCCTGCTGAAACAGCTTCATTTAAAACAAAGAACTCAGACAGCTCTTGTGAGAGTGCTCCCTATGCTTCATAGTTACCATTTGCATTCTGGAGTAGTGATGGCTTAATTAGTTGAAATAAAACAGTAGAAAAGCAAAAGACTGACAACCTTCCCCAAAGCACCCTGCCACACAGCAGGGCAGTGCTCTCTCATGGGAGGCAGAGGATGCGGATTCAAAATCCCAGGGGCACAGGACAGAGAGCAACTCTGCTCCCCTGTGCTCATGAATGAAGCTACAATGCTGTTCAAGCCCTGTGCAACATCATGTATTGAGTGATGTGACTTCTTTCCATTTCTCATTACAGCAAAAGCAACACAAATATTTTTAAATGTAATTTTTATTTTATCTCCTCCTAGTTCATTATGACAAAAAGTCAATTATCTGTCCCTCTTCTGAAAGATCTCACATCCACAGAGCCAAGCGTCTGTATTTTCTACTTAAAAGAAAGTTAATTGAAAGGTTGTTCAAGGCCACATAAGGCAGATCCAGGCTCACCACATTAATAAACAGAATGAGCTCTCTCGCATCCATACTGTCCCTGAGAAATGATTAAAACCAAGGACCTCTGTAGCTTGTCTGTAATCAGTACTTAAAATCTCGAGACTATGTGCTCTACTCTCAGACCCAGGAAGAAAAATCAGAACCCTTAATGCCCCACATTTTGTTAATCTCTTACAAGTCATCATGAGATGTCTTTTTCTAGGGCTTATTTCAAAAAGATAATTATAGATTACTTCAATATTTCAATTCAAATTGTAGAGGTCAGTGAAACAGACCTAAGTTCTGCAATTCAAATCTGTTGAATGTTTATATGGGAAAAAATATTTTGGAGTTTCTCCTAGAATTGGAAACTATGCAAACACAATTAACAAATAACCATCCACCTACACCCCCCCAGCCCAAAGGAAACAGGATTAAAAGCACTGAATCTGAGCAAATATCAATAGGTTTTTATTGCTGCCCACTTAAACTCCCATCTACACTTGCCAGTTATTTAAGCTGAAACATTACTGCACATCTTCACCTTTTTACATGAGAAGCTAAAATGTATTTGTTTTTCAAGGCTGTATATCTATAATTACATTTCCAGTAGGAACTTATAAACAAATAAATAAAACAGTGAATTCTATTAAAAATAACTTACAAGACAGACTTTTTAAAATGAGTATTTGCAGTTGATACATTTGTGCTACATTATTAAACATGGAAGCCATCCTCAAGTAACTTCAGAGCATATGGGATCATGTTTGTTATATGTTAAGCACTTCAAAAATTACACGTAAGTGCTTACAAACCAAATGCATGATTAAAATTACATTAGAATTTCTCCCTTGGATAATTTTCTAGAGCTTTAAAAGAAGACATATAATCCTTTTTACCCATTATGTAATGCAGTGCAACTGTTATTGGTGTAATAATGTCAAATTTTAATAACTTAATCATAACAGTATAGCCTATGTTTAAAGGTTTATAGATAAGCAAATATGTTTAGATGCACTGCTTTGCAACTTCAAAATACTAAGCAATTTACTACTGTATACAAAGCCTGTAAGCACATATGTCCAGATCACCCTGATACGCAAGTCCCTCCTCTTAATTTTGTCACAGTTGTTTTGGCCAGCCTAAAAGACAGGCCTTGGAAATTAACTATCTTGATTTAATTTCTGCACAGAAGATAAAGAGATATCTCTAGAAAAAAAAAAGTGAAAACACAGCTTTTCTCAAATGTGAAAGTATTACAATGACAGATATCATCTCAATACTTTTTCTACCTAGCTCCCCAGAACCTTCACCTCTTTTATCAGCCGTTAACTTTTCCTGAATCAGCAAGCAAGGCTTTACACTGGCAAACGCCCTGCCTTGATGGCACAGCACAGACCTCTCTCCTGCTCATGCAGAAGCCGAAGTAGAAGGCTGCGATCTATAGAGCTGTCACCAGAGAAAGCAGGAGGGGCAAGACACAGAAGACATTGCAGAAGAACAGCAACTCAGCAAGTCAAGTACTTGGGAAACACTTCCTTTCTATTTCAGAAATACCTAAAGAGCCATAGGTGTTTGGCACCCCTCCTAATTTGCACACTCTTTATTCCTGCTTCTTGCACCAGCAGGGCACAACTGCACCACAAGACCCCCGCCACAGTCAGCCATCCATTTAACAGCCCAAACTTTTCCAGACAGCCACATTTGCTGTATTTCAGCAGAGTAGGTTTCACCAGAAAGGGATCCAGTCATAAGCTTTCAAAAGCATGCTCACAGTGGAGGCTCAAACATTACACAACTCTACACCTACACCCATTTACCTGCGTGTCATGGAACGATATCTGGAGTTCATAGTTCTTCAGCATCCACGAACGCTTGTATAAATGTTTCAAGGCTAAATGGACAGCAGGCAGCACGCCTGCTGTTAGGTTTCTCTGATCAATCAGGCAGCTGGTGGGTGAAAGCCCAAGAAGAGAGAGGCGAGTGCGATTCCGTTCCTCAGAGCATCTGATTATTAGTAACACAAACAGCACTAGCATGTCTAGTTTCCAGGTCCAGAAAACCATCTTTCTTGGTGCTTTTCTCTTTTTTCCTTCCCTTCCCCTGCAGCCCACATCCCTGAAGAGCAGGCCTTAGATTCCCTGGTTGCCCGACATTTTGCAGCTTTCCTTTGCTTCAGTCAGCTGTGTCCCTCTAAGAAAGGAGCTAATTGTTATTAAAGGATAAAGACCTCTCTACGGCTGGCTTTTCCAATTTGGACAGTAATCCAGCTCACAGCAGTGCTGTGAATCAATACTTCACAAGAATAATCTCTAGGCAAATTGCTCTGCCAAGTCTAATTTTAAACATGTCATTTTAAACATTTCTGTAGCAGGAATATTCATCCATAGGTGACAAATCAATAAACAAACTAATATGAATCCTCTGAAAATAGACATTCTAGGGATTGATCAAAGTGGTTGTATACTGAACTTATATTTGCAGCAATATGTACATTGTTGAGTCAGAAGATTGCTTCAGTTTGTTTTATCTTGCACAAATCACATTTTCAATTGGGTTCACACAGACCAAACAGGGAATACAGAGTCTTGAGTATTGATAAAATTATGTATAGTCTTAATACAAAAGGTGCATCAGCACAAAGCTGTACATCCTCTGCCTGATTCTGCTTTTCTCAGAAACCCCATGCTTCCCTTGAAATCAATGCTAGTTGTGAGCAGACACAGAATTCAGGCCTGTTCCTCCCATGTACAGTCCCATAGCTTTTGACAAGCATTTCACATACTGCCAAAGCTACCTAAGTAATTTCATCACACTATTTGCAGTTTTCCAAGTAATATGCCAGGCTACGGAATGGAATGGATGCTGCGCATGCAAAACAGCAGAGAAAACAGTAATGCTGGAGAAAATTTCATTTGCTGCAGGATAAACAAAACTCACCAGATAGGGGATCACACCAGAGAAGAACCTGCACCTCTGTCCCCCAGCACTGGTAGCCTACCTCACCCCTCAGGCAAGCACCATCCTCCCTGTGCCCTTCACAGCAACAACACCACTCTGCTCTCCCGTAAACAGCCACCTGGATGATCCCTTCCTGCCGTTCAGGCAGCCAGATCTCCCAATCCACAGAAAGACCCCACTCTTACTGGGATGCTGTCATAGGCAAGGAAGGGAAAAGCAAGAGCTAAGCCCAGGGACAGGGAGAAAAAGAACATCTGGCCTGGAAGATGCTTGCTTGTCCAAGAAGAAAAAAGCGCCGATTTTCAGTACAGTGTCATTATACTTGCAGCTGAATAGCAAATTGTTTTGCCATCTTGTGGAAATTCAAGATTGCAAAAGAAATGCCCTGTGCCAAGCTGGGTTGGAAACCCAAAACCTCAGAGGTTTTCATGACTCAATCTGAAAGGAAAACTAATGGAAGGGCTCATAGGCAGAAGTTTAATTTGGTATAAATCAAATTTGAAATTATATGTTCAGAGCTTGGCAATTTATTTTGTGAATAGCTGACATTTCAAAACAAAGTAATAGTTTGCTGCAGAAAGTAAGGGTGTGTTTTAATTTTAATTTTCAAAACACAGTGTTCCAGGTCAATAAATTATACTGAAACTGAAGTGCAATAAAAAAGCTTCTACCGAAAATCTCCAAATAAAATCTATTTATAAACATTCTAATTTATAATTACAATCTATATATTGCATAACATGAGGGGATGGAAGTAATTAGATAAATAAGTTAAAAGAGCAAAATAATATTGAATAAAGAAGCAATAAATGTCTGCCTTGGGCCCAGCAAATAGCCCCAAGCAGGAGATACACTCAATTTATTGCTAACTGTCCACAGTGACTCTTCTGCCAACTCATTTGTGCAACTGGGTGGGCAAGAAAAGAGCCCAATCAAGTATTATTCCTCTCCATGCATTCTTGGACACAAACATGAGGTGAAAGAGAAGTACCTGATGCATAACCCTTGCTTTTCTTCGGCACTATTGCCTGTAGTCAGAAAGCAGCAAGGCTGTACGGAGCCTTTTGTGTGGGGAAGATTTTCTGTTTTCCTTCCTGCACAAAGTTATGCCCAAATCAAATGCAGCAGAGTCAAAAGTTGTTATGGGAATTCCCTAGACTGAGAAATTTAGCACATCAGCTGTGCACAACACTAACAAGGAAGCACACTCTCACAGTACAGTCCAGCATAGCAAGTATTTAACACAATGACTGAATAGGTATTTTCTGTTGCTTAGTCGTATGATTCTATAATGTGATTATTGAAAACTTTTTTTTTTTTTACATTTTTTTAAATTCAGGATGAAATTCTTCCCTGAGCAGAGGGCCAGTGTAGGCCAAGATGTTGCTCAAATCCCATTTAATACCTTTCTTAGAGGCTTAAACAGGATTTTCTTGGTGAATAGTCCTTGGACCTGCTTTCTTTACCAGCATTATTTCAGCATTGACTACACTAAGAGAGAGGAGGGGACGAAAGTGGGAGGCATTCACGCTGCCAAACTTAAGCAGCCAAGGTGCTCTGAACTGCTCTTCTTCCTATGCCTAAATCTTCTCACCACCTAAGCAGGGAGATGGGGCTCCATGAGTCATAGCTTTGGCTCATATTTAGGTAGCAAAAAACCATGGCTTGACTATCCAGTATCCTCTTCTCTGTTCAGAAAAGAAATCTGCCACCACACCTCATTCAACACCCATCAGCCAACCAATAGCTTTAAATTCGTGAGACAGCAATGCTGTATCAGAGGCTACGAAATCATTTTCAGCACCATATGGAGGGATATACATTTTAGGAACCATCACCTATAGATACATGACTGGCTTCAACCCAGACCAGTCTTTTTTCCCCATGTGCTACTTCTGGGTCTCCTCAGCACCACTGCATTTAACCCATGCCTGGCAAAGGAACAAACAAGATCCCGAACTAGCGCAGCCTCGTGTTACTTGGTTCCTTAGAATCTGCTTCCTGATAGAAACATTTAACTATCTAATCAGGTGACTGTTTCTTATATAGTATTTTTATTGCTCATTAATTCTGTAATACTTCTGTCAAAACATGCCCACGTTTTCATTTTGATGAAAAAAAACTAGCCATGTTTGCCATGCATGTGATTGGTCACACAAGTATAATTCTAAGGTTTAGAATAAGATCTCCTGAGGCTTAATAGCGACAAAAGGATATTGTTATGCCCTCGTCTCACATTTGAAGATGGTCTTTCAATAGGGTTTACTCAACACCCTCAGAATTTATTACCAAAATGTAACAATTGTGAAATCTTAATCCGATAAATCAACTCCTTGCATCTGACATGCATTTCTCAAATGTGAAGCTGAATTTCCACAATTATTTGCAACAGTACGCATTTTTGAAATTTGATTTCCGTGTCAGAAAATGAAGGCCATTTCATTTTAAACCCTGCCTTCCCCACTGTTTTTTTAGGCTTTACCAAAGGTAAATAATTATTTTTCAGCACAGTAAGGATCACTACAGCTTTTGCAAGAGCCAGCTGAAAACCTTAGGACAGAACTGGTGACCAGATGACTCACTGTTGGCATCTCTTTATGTGATCTGCACAAAGTGAGTAATTTTCAGAGAGGGAAACTGTAGGAGGAAATTGTACTCCCTTGTCGGAGCACAGTCTCTGAGAACTTAAAGAAGAAAAAAAAACCCCAAACACCTGGCATAATGTATTGCCTATTTGCCAAAGGCAAAAGGAGAAATCTTTTTTGTCTTGTCCTCCTTAGCACATCATCCTCTGCTTTTATAGCATTTTTAATTGAGTTCCCAATCCCCTGATCAGTACTTCTGAACCATAAATCACTTGAAGAATTATTAGTAAAAGGTTGACTATAGACTGTATTAACTGTGTTAAAGGCTGGCTATATATTTAAGCTATATGTCACCTCACGCCTCCCACACAAAACTTCCTCCCACCGGAGTAACACCCATTAACATTTATAGGATGTTCTAATCCCAGCCTCAAACGTTAGTTTTTTTCAAAGTAGGTTATCATTCACCCTTCTTGTCCCATGTGTCTCTGCTCTTGCTGCTTAATTGCTCAGTGTAATTAGAGTACAGAGCACTCACGCATCCTAAGAAACCCTGGTAATGCACTGGAAACCACTATGATTTATTCTGGATGGCAACTCCAGTTCTTACATCAAGACCAAGCCTCTACCTACACCAAGAGCAGCTTCAATATTGAAACCCTATTATCTGCCCTAATATGTCCCAGCTTTCTAAGTAGCCAGCTGTTCAGCTGTAATTATTTACTTCCCACAGAGTCACCCAAATGACCAGGCCATCTACTTCCAACTGCCCTACCAAGACAGACCAGATTACCTTGTACCTAGTGAGATTCATCTGCGAAGGCAAATGAAAATTTATTTTTGCTGCAGATCCTAGTGTCCCGCTCCTCATATGCAGCCTGAAAATCTCACCTCTGCTTCCCTTCTCTCTTCCCTGGCATTGCAGCACAAAGATCAAATTCATTTCCTCCATTCTGAACAGAAGGCTTGAAGAAAAGAGATAAAATTACTAGTATATACAGCATCAGTGAGATTATTCCTGAAGTAATAGATCAAGTTCTAGTGGCAGCACTTTGAGAATGAAGATGACAAACTGTAAAAAGAGTCAGAAGAAAGCCACAGGAATGCATAAAAAGCTGAGGGGGAAAAAAAAAAGAAGCAGCTCAGTCTATCTAGTTCAACGTTCAGAGGTGGCTTAATCTGTAACTTGCTCTATAATGGATGAAAAAAATGATTTTTAATAAAACTTTTGAACTCATTGGTCAAGAAAAACACATCTTCTACCCTTCCATAAACTATCCCCTTTAAATGAAATAACCTTTATTAGATCAGTTTAAAAGAGCTGTTTGCTGCTGTAACTGCACTAAGGGCTTCTGCCGACATTAAGATAACACCTCCCAGTACCCACCTGTGACATAATTGTGCCAGTCGTAGAGCCCTGCCTTGAGTAACAAGGCCCCAGGGACACAGTACTCCCACGGCATCACTCCTGTTGTTTACATCCTACAAGCTGTTATTTTTGCCAAGGTCAAACACACCATTTCCAGATGTGTTAAATACAAAAATGACTATTTTTTTAACGACTTCTTTTAAAAAATACCGACACCTTGCATAGTTCTCAACTACGAGATCTCTGAGATGCAATAATCTAATTCTAAAGGATATTTAATTCTGATAATACTGACACCAATCCTGAAAGGATCTGTATCCCAAAGGCTGAACAAAATCGTTTTATTTCACCAGGCAATTTGAAACATTAAAGCAAGTAACTATGAATGCCTTTGTTCCTAATTAGAAGTGGCAATTCTAGGTCTCCTCCTCGTAGAAGCACATTGCAGTTTCATAGGTGGGCTGGCTTTCTAAAGTGCTGAGCATTCAGCAATTCCCACTGATGTTGACAGAAAATGCAAATCACTTGGTGCTTTTGGAAAGCAAATCTTCAGCTCAGGGACATAGCTTGAAAGTCTTTCTTTTAAAAACAGCGCAGTAATCTGGAGCTGATAGCATTAGCATTCTTCACAGCAAGAAATGAACAGAGGGGAGCTTGGATAAGTTTAAAGACCTGGGATGCAAAACTTTTTGTATTACTTTCTCTACGTAGTAGCAGCTACTGCTACTCCATTTCTTCTACTACATCGCATAAAGTCTTCCTGCCATGAGCACATCCCTCCAGATTACATTCTCATCAACAACATGGAATTTGGTCCTGCTTACAATTTTTAGAAAGGGAGAAATTGAAAAAAAAAAAAAAAAAGGAAAGTTGGCTCCCTATCTCAGTCAACCTCCTGTAAATTATTAATACTTAGAGCTCTCCAAATTCAGAGGGGAGAGGGGAAAGCAAAACCCAAGGTGCTTTTACAGAACTTTAAAATTACATTAAAGACCCCACAGAAATGCAGAGTTTAGTATTTTTATCCTGTATATGTCTATACTTAAATATCTCTATATGATGTCATTAAAGATACACAAGAATGCACGTCTGCTAATCATAATGCTTGAAAAATGTTATATTTTGTACCACACTAAGTGTTAATTTGTCAAAAATTGCCACCTTATACAGAGTAAAAATTGTAAAGAATGATACATTGTCTTTGCTAGAAAAACATTAAAACTCCCTGTGAAAGCAGGAGCAGTAAACAGTGGAAAGGAAGTTCATTAACATCCCAAAAGGGGCCTCTTACTACTCCCTGGAGGTTTTGGATGTAAAATGGTTACTTAGACACCTATTGTGTGTATGAATCTTCACATAATTCTGTAGTTCAGTGAAGCCAAAGGAGAAGCTGAAACCTACCACAAGTAAACAGTAAATTACAATACATAACTACTTTAAGAAAAAGATTGAACAAATATATTCTTTTAAAGATACATGGCAGCGATTCTTTACTCAAAACCCCCTGCTATTCTGGAAGTAACTTAACCAGACTGACAGGATAAGCCTCCGTAATGGGGACCATGGCAAAATGGGTGTACAAAAAACGTGGATGTAGAGAAGAAAATGGGGTTCAGCCAATAATTCAAAAATTATTCTGCAGAACCAGCTGCTCAGTGAAGTAGTAAATGAATCCGGCAGACTTAAGTTAAAGAGTTTCACTTCTGGTCTGGAACAATCTCTAGAAGGGAAGAGCACTTCCAATTCCAGCAAAACCTAATCCAGCAGAGCCCTTCATACAAGGCTGGATCTCCTGGATGGTCACAAAAAAGTCAGAAAGCCTTGGTCACCCTGCACAGCCCACCTCACTGGTGATTTCCCAGCTTTGTAGCTGGGAAAGGATCGCAGGGAGAAGGGCATATGCAAAAGACGGGAGCTGCTGCTCTCACAGCATCAGCAGTTACAGGGGCAGCAGAGTTTAAGCTGGAAATAGCAATGGACTTTTAAAGGGATTTCAAGGAAATCACAGAGAAAAGTTTTCGAGGAAGGAGGATTTTGAGGGATCCTGACGACAAGATCAGAGGGCTTTCTAAAGTATGATATTCTAGTTCACAGTGGAGCAGGTAGAAATCCTCAAGTGAAATATATGGCCTATATTGTAAGAGCATGATCCTCACGGTCCTCTGAGCTTAGAACTCATTAATCATTTAAGAGAAGAACCATGGCCATAGTAGGAAACCTAAGTTTTCCAATCCTATCCCTCAAGCTCGTGACATTAGCTTTAAAGCAATTAGTCCATTATCTGGGCCTGCATCTCTCAGGAGCCTCTGTAACAACAATTTGGACAGCCCTGCTGAATTAGCCCTTATATTCTTTGTGGCTATTATTTGCACACAGCAGGTAGATATTTGCCCTTAATTTGTTAGCTTTCATTTTCACATTTGAGAATACTTATTTGGAAAATACTACAAATAAAATTGTCAGAACTAAAGGCCAATGATAATGAAAAACTAATGGCACAGAAATTGGACATCAATCACTGACCTGGCACTGAGATTATGCGGTTATTCCATCATAAAGGGAAAAAAAAAAAAAAAGAAAAAAGAAAAACTGTTTGCCAGTCAGTATATCCCATTTCCACTCTGCAGGCAGTATTAAGCAGCCCCCAAATCCAGCAGATTTTACCCACAACAAAATCTTCTGCAACCAGAGGAATCCCCATCTAGCAAAGAAGACATCCCACCAGTGTCAGTGGCACAGCGAGGGGAGACACAGCATAACTGAAAATATATTCCAGCTACTTTTAGGGGTGTTACCTTCTTTAAGTCGGAGCGATGCTGTGGCTGGTCCATTAACGTGGGAGACAGAGGACCATGAAAAGTACTCCAAATCTCATTTCTAGCTCAGCTGGACCCACAAATCAGGGAACTGTGCATCTGGCTCCTGAAAAGCTTCTTAGTATAAAAACAATTTAAAAAAAAAAAGTGATGTTTGTGCACTGTGCCTTCTCAGTTTGGAATCCCACAGCCTGAAAGAGCTCCTGGGATACATGGGGCTGCTGCGTATCAACACACATTTCCACAGTACTGAGTCACACTCGTGCTACTGGCCTCAATGTACCTCTCTGCTAGCCCCAGGAGTTCCAAAAATTGTTTGAACCAAAATGGATCACTAAAAGCTTTCCTCTGTTAACTTCCACCATTTGATTCCCTGATCCAGGCCTCCATATGCAATGGTTCAACTCTTCCTAAGGAAAAGTATCTCCTCTCCTGTGATAGCAGTGACCTCGACTTGAGTTTCATGAATGAGCTGTTTGGCTCCCAGCTCCTGCAGTTTGCTCAAATGCATTACTTTTCCACTTTATGCCATGCAAATGTCCACAAAGCAATGATACTGAAAGAGGAGAACAAAGATTGAGACACACTGTCATGCCTGGATCATTAATCTAAAATGGTGTTTTGTAGCCTTGACTATTTATGTTGTCATTCCAAATAGTTTCAGGTATTTAATTAAAACAATATAAGTATTACATTGACAACTTATTCTGTGAATGCCATCATTAAATCCCTCTCTTCTAGCTCCTTCCTCTCCCTTTTCATATCACAAATATTTTCTTCACAGTTATCACCAGGATATGACACCCCATCTTTTCCACAAACTTAAGTAATTCACTCTGGTTGAAAACCATATCAGGGGATAGGGCCATCCCCCTCTTTCTTCAAATGTAAATGAAAACTCCTTCCTGGACTTATTAAAAAAAATAATTTTTCCCTGCTGACAGAGTGTGTTTGGCATTTGAATTGAAAGATTCCATAACAACAGTGTGTTTTGCAGCATGCATAGGATAAGTTATACATGAAATTGCAAGACATATGCCAGAAAATGATACATTGACTTTAATCTCTTTGCAGAGATATTTAGAGGATATACATTCTGCAGGTCTGGGATCCGCACCCAGAGGAGTGGGTGCAGTGAATACATGATTTCTCTCCTCTCCCCACCCACATCTTCGCATCAGCAGAGAAGCCAGCATAGAATTAACATAAACACTTAACTTTTAGATTATTTCCTCCAAGTTTACAAAACTCTAAAGCAAAAAGAGGTTATGTCGCAAATGGAGCCATATTGTGCAAAATTCAAAGGGGACAGTGACTACTTAAAAGAAATGAGTCCCATCCAAGCAGAACTTCACTAGCAGAGTAGACAGTGATCATCCTCCATACATGCAGCATACCACATTTTAAAGCTGCACTCTTTGCATGTATCAGACAGCACAAATACTTGGTAATATTTAAAAGTAAGAAATTACCCAGCTACACCAACATATGCCAGACACAAGCTCACCTGATGACACAAGAACAAACATCCCGTCAGTTCATTCTGGGATAAACTGGACCCTCTTGTAGACCCTGACATCTCCCGTGTATTCAGTTGATTGCTACTCTTAGATGACCACACCACCACCTTATCTGCCCCATTTTGAGCACTACTTTAAAAATGAAAATAGGGCTCCCATCAATTTAGTACTCAGAGCTCTCACAAGCGTGTCAGGGCTCACCTTCAAAGTCCTGACTTGGCTTTGGTACACCACCCCTCCCGGTACAAATCCAGCTGCTCTCAGAGAGACTTGAATCTATACCTCCTAAGAAAGGACCTAACCAACATATCACATTGTGTGCACATCTTTCTGAGGGCTGCCCTTGCTCAATTTTGTTAGGGCAGAGTTTGTCAGAAGGCAACTGGTAGCTGTCTGTCCCTCACTGAGAACCATCAGGTACTACTGCACACTGAGCTCCACGCTCCTAGACAGATACCTTAATTTTTACCACTGACACAAACCCACTCTCTTGTCTCCAGAATATGTTCCCTATTCTTAGTAAGAGTAAATATGACTCTTACTTCTACTTGCAGGAACAAGATACGAGTTGACTTTGTTGACACCATTCATGACTGGACTTTGCAGAAAAGGCATTTTTATTTTGAGGCTGAGAGTCTTTTTTAACTTATGACCTAGATAGGTGCACAGCCTGGTATGCCTTTCTTAACCTTTGGGGGAGGAATGTTTTACTGAAAATACAGATAATTTTTAGTAAAAACAGAAAATAAGGAGAAGGTCTACTTATAATATACCTGCACTGTAACTTCTTGTCAGATAAAGAAGGCAAGGCACTTTCTACTTAAATACAGAATAGAAGAGAGCAAGTATGTATTAAATATCAATAAATTCACATTTTCCTTCAGATTCTGTGGAATCCTGTGCATTTTCCAGCACTCACCCTTCTATGTCAACTTGCTATTTAAAGGTATTAGAGTGTATTATTACACAGAGATGAGATTATATCAGGATTACCACAAATTATTTGTAGTAGTTAGAGAAAATGAAATAATCTCATCCCCATAGTATGAATACTCTTCCCTCTTTGTGATAATATACCCCACGTACTTCTGAAGATATTTTTTCTCCAGCTTGTCAAGACTCACTTTGATCTTCAGAAACAAGTGACAGAATTCTAACCTGCATACACAGCTTTCTTGACTACACGTATTCAGATTCAAAAAAACCTCAGCCTGTCTGTGCACCACATGCAGCACCACTCCTACAGGAAATCAGAACATATATTCCACATTTGAGGGGAGATGTCCAGATGCAGAAGGGCAGATATCCAACTTCCATTAAAGCCCTTGTCTTCTTCCTCTATATTTCTTCCTCTAGTTTCTGCATGGTCAGTTTTGCTTGATGCAAATGAAATACAGTTGAGATTAAGAATTCTGTACACTAGAACATTTAATTCATTTATTTTAGGGTTATTCTGCTTTTTTTCCTGTAACAGATGTGTGTCAGGGTGCCTAAGCAGAAATCACGTTCCCCAATTTACACGAAGTTGTGAACTACATCTATGTTATGCAGGGCTTTTTATTCCATGATTTTGCAAAGCATTTCTTTGCTTTTTCGACAAACTAAAGTTATAATCACAGGGACGGGAAAAAGAAGAAATATTATATCATGGTTATTGATCCAAAGCCATAAACTATCAAGCACTCTTAACTTCTAGGACCTGGTCCAAGGGCCATTGGAATCAGTGAATTACTGCCATTAATTTCAATGGGTTTTGGATGAGACACTTTACAGATGATCACTTTATAAATTCTCTGGTTTCTAAAAGAGCATAATTATGAAATTTGGCCTAAGAGTGTCATATAGAGTTTGCCCCTGCTCTCATTGAAATGAGCAGCACAAATTAAAGTCACTAACTTAGACCAGAGTTTTACAAACGCCTACACCTCTGCTTTGTTTTATTGACTGAGCCTACGCAGGAATTCCCAAATAGATGAAGATATGCCCACAGGGCAGCAAAACAGAGTTCAGTGAAATGGACTAGGATCGCCCTCCCAACACCATCAAAAATATTCAAGACAGAAAACTCTACACTTTTATACACTTGCTGTAACTTGTGATCGTATTTTGTAACAAAGATGTAATTCAAAGAACCACAACTGGTTGATGCGTAGACTAAGGATTGTACTTAGGTGCTTAGGTCAATGTAAATGCTTTGAAAAACACTAGAGCTGCTACTCATGGGCTCAAAGTCTAGTGAGTTCAGGTGCTGCCAACAACAGCCAAACTTAGAAGGCACACTGCAATTCTTCAAATGGTTGATCAGAACGTAAAGGCATTATAATGCTCCATTATACAAATCAGAAATATCAAGTAAACTGATAGATTCAGTTCAATCCTGACAGCAAACTACCTGAGTACATAACAATAATTTTTTAAAAATTGCTTATTTTCATTATTATTTTTCACAAGCTTTCTTAAAATATTACACAAATTTGCAACACAAACATCAGACTGCAGCAGTGGGAGATTTTTTGAAAGATTTGAGAGAGAATATACGAGTTTCTGAATCGCTGCCATATATCTCCTAAGCATTATAAACATACTGCAATTATTTCTCAAGCTATTAAAAAATTGCATGTGTTTGTGGCTCTACATTCTCTTTTCAAGAGCCAACAATGTCACAAGCACCACCTGCGAAGCCCTGAGAAGGAGAACTACTCCTTGGTCTGTGATTATGCAATGATAAGGATCGAGGCCCATCAGGCACATCTATTTATTGGCAAGCTCAGAAAACAGGCTGAGGACCAAGTAGGCATGATGAGCCATCTACCCTTCTGCTTACCGTAAGTGCACTGAAGGAATAAGGTAATGTCTGAAGCGAGTGAAAAAGTTTGCACTGCTATTATGTATTTAATGGCTATTCCAGCCATTAGTCTATTCCGTTTTGGTGCAGTCTAGTGCTCTTCATGAGCACTAAGTTATTTACTTGTCACTATTAAGCATGCAATAATGATCCAACCGTGCTCCAAATAGATATGTTCGCCTGACTTCGCATTCCATAACCATCCATTTATTAATTGCTTAAAAGCATTCAAAGCTACACAGCAAGCTGGCAACATGACCCTGATTCTTTATGTCTCTAGAGTACAAAACAGTAAAAAAGCAATCTTTAAGAAACTGATACTCATTCCAGAACAAATAGGGCATTTTTTTTTCCATGAGTATTTTAATGCTAGCTACCTAGTTCAGAACCCAAAATCTGTACTAGGAACTTCAAAATATTTTGACTGCAATGAAATGCAGCATCTTATTGATTACGATGTTACTGTACGAAGAAGGAAGATCTTGCCTAGGCTTCTCTGCTTCCTATGCATGTGTTATTTTTGTAACAATTCCATCCAAGGGGAGGATTTAAACAGAATAATGTAATGAAAACAGGATTAGGAGAACAGTGATTTTTTTTTCTTAACAAGTACCTCACTTTATGAAACAGGTAATGCCATTCAGAAAATCCCCCATAATTCTTTTCATTATGATTGCAGAGTTCCCTGAGATTCATTTTTTTAAAGACACAGCTACTCTAGGCTGATCTTGCCTGCATTCCCTCCCTTCCGCTATCTCCGTCGTGTTCATACAACACAACGCGATGGCAGCATGCTTTCTCCCAAATACCATCTTCAGCGACATTGCCCTCCATGCATTTCTGCTCAGAGATATCTAGAAAAAAAAAATCCTATGACAAATGTGTGTGAATAAAAAGCAGCCGCCCTGGAAGGAAAGGCTTTTGCAAGGATTTTGAGGACGGAGACACTGTCACGAAGCTGTACAGCCTGTCACTGCTGCTCTCAGCCTGCTCCCCCCGGATCCTGAGAATCGAAGGGGAGAAGACAGAGGCTTCCTTAAATTACAGCCGGGAAGAGTGTCAGTAGCCGCCCGCTTTACCGGGGGTTGTCTGGGGAATGGGCACCGGCCGCCGGCGTTACACGCGGAAGCACTGCCACCTTCCGGAGAGCCCCGCCACCCCCCAGCACCCGCCAACGCGCCGCTACCGAAGTTGTGACCGAAACCCAATGCAGTTGTGGGTGGCTGGTGGTGGGAACCAACTTAACAAAGCCCTCGCCTGGCTCCCTGCCTCTCTCCCCGCCAGGTAAAGCCGTTTCCCAGCACAGCACCTGGCAGAGCTCCTCTCGCAGCCCAGCGCGCCGGCCCCGGGCAGCGGGCACCCCGCGGGCATCCCGCCGCGCTGCCGGGCGCTCCGCGGGGTCGGCGGCTGCGAATTTAACTCTTCCAAGGAGCATCTCCGCGCACCCCGCGGGCGGCCGCCCCGCCACCCCAGCCGGAGGACCGGGAACGAGGGAGGGAGACCCGGCGATAGCCTGCGGGAGACTCGCCGCCTTCTCCTCACGCCACGGCTGCGGCCGCTGCCCTTCGCGTCCCGGCGCTGCGTGGGGATAAAGGGGGATGGCGGCGTGTGTCCGCTGGCGGGGAGGGCGAGTAAAGTGGCCGGCGTGCATCTGTTGCTGAACGGGCAGCGGCCGGGAGAAGGACGCGGCCGCGGCTCCGCTGGGCGAGCGAGCGCCGGCGAGCAGCAGCCGTCCTCCCACCCGGGTACGTGCGTGCCAAGGGCAGCGCAGCGCAGCCCAGCCGCCACCAGACACCCCCGCCACCCGGGCACCCGCCCGGGCCCACCCCCGCCGCGCCGGGAATGGGAGACCCCGGGGCGAGCCCCGGCTGCCGGCGGAGCCGCTCCGGATACGGCCCGCCAGCTCCACTGCCTCTCCCTCCACATCTGCCGGCGGCTTGCGGGGCCGGGCGGGCTCGGAGGCGCCGCGCACGGCCCCGCCGGCAGCCGCAGCCCCGGCCCGGGCGTCCGCGCTGCCCTTGCGCCCCGGCACCGGCACCCGCAGCGCCCCGTGACTGGGCGGCGGCGCCTCCCCCTGCGCCCGGCGGCGCGGGGCCCGCCGCGGTCCCTACCTCCGTGTCGTAGAGCCGCAGGTCCAGGAAATAGGGGTTGAGCAGGGACTCGTTGCGGATCTGATCCATGGCCAGCTGCACGGCGGGCAGCACCCCCCGGCCGATCTTGCTCTTCTGGTCCTCCTCGGACTGGCTGAGCGGCATCAAGCCCATGATGGAGATCGGCGTGGTGGCGTTGGGGGGCAGCCCGGCCGCCCCCCGGGAGCTGCCCCGCGGCCAGCCCCAGCCCGGCGGCGCCCAGCCCAGGCACAGGAGCAGCAGGAGCATGGCAGGGCTGGAGGTGGCAGCGGCCGGTCTCCGCGGAGAGGGATGCATGCTGCCGGCTGGGGGGAGGAGGGGGGGAGGAGGAGGAGGAGGAGGAGGAGGACTGAGGGTGGGGAGGACGGACAGAGCGGCGGAAGGGAGCCGAGCCCCTCTCAGTCCGGGCGCATCCCCGGCGGCAGAAGCCCAGGCGGGAGGAGAAGAGCCGCTTCTCTCTGCGTCCCCGGGAGCGTCGGGGTCTCCTCTCTCTCTTCCCCCCCTCCCCTGGTAATAATCCTTCTGGCAATGGCGCCTACTCCTTCCCAGGTCTGCCAGCTGCAACCACCAGGAGCAATAAATAAATAAAGAATGAACGCCCGGCACCACTCACACACAGACACGCTCCTCACCACCCTCCTGCTCCTCGCTCCCCGGCGGCAGCGCACGGGAGCGGGACCTGCCGCTGCCTCCCCGGCTGCTCTCCCCCGTCCCCGCTCAGGGAGGGACGGCACCTCTCAGGCGCGGGGGGGGCCCGGGCAGCCCGCACGGAACACCTCCCTCCTCCCCCCTCCTCCTCCTCCGAAAGAAAAGAAAAAAAAAAAAAAACGAAAGAAAGGAAAAAAAAATGATGCTCCGGCAGAAAACGCCGAAGAGGAAAAAGCGCCCCCCTCGAGCCGGGGAGGCGGAGGAGGGAAGCGGTGCCGAGCCGGGGCGGGAGTGCTAGTGCCGCATTCCCCGGGAGCCGGGGCAGCGCCGCGGGGCCGGGCAGCCCCCGCCGCGGGCGGGAGGTGTCGCCTGCGCCCGCCCTTCGGGCCGGGCAGAGCCGCCGAGGAGGACGCGGGGGCGGGGGGGGAAAAAAACTGACCAAAGTGTGCGGCGGCGAGGCCGGGCCGCGCTCCGCTCCGCTCCCGGCCGCGGCAGGGAGCGCCCGGGGCCCGGGCCGCGGCTCCCGCTCTCGGCCTCGCCGCGGTCTCTACGCGAGCGCTCCGCTCTTGCCCCGGCGGGGCTCCGGGCCCGGCCCAGCGCTGCGGCGGCCGCAACCCCTCAAACCGCCCTGCTCCCGGCCGCTGCTCGCCCGCCTGCCCCGCCTGCTCGCCGCGTCCCCCGGGAGCGCATCCGGCAGAGGCCCCGGGCAGCCGTGCGCCCCTTCGCCGAGGAGACCCGGGCGGCGGTGCGGTCACCGGCAGGGCAGGTGCGTCCCTCGCAGGAGCCGTTACTGCAGCAGGCGAAACTTTCCCGACCCCTGCCTCGGGGGAACCTCACTTCTTACACATACCGTGATTGCAGTCACTGACAGCAGACCTTTGATGATCGACCCTGATTTATACCTCACACGCAGCGGTGGCACCTGTGCCATAAATTGAAAAGAATCCTCCTAGAATGAGAAATTCAAAGATCGTCATGACCTGACCTTGGGGCTAAAAGGCCTCAGCTGGTGTCCTGGTAACGCTCACTGCTTCACACCTCCTTCGGAAGGACACCCAGCAGCATCCACTTAAAAGACAACGCTAATGAAGAGTCCACCGTGTGTCTTGATAAATCATTTTCATCATTAATTAGTTTGCTAAGAGCTGTATCTTGCATTCCGTAACAACTTGTCTTACTCCACCTTCCAACCACTGGTTCTCATCCTGCCTTTATCAGCCTAAGGAGACACAGTATTGGTGATCTTCTCCACACACATGGGCTAAGATTAATCACTGCATTTGCTTTTCTAAAACAATTAGATCGACGTCCTCTTCATCATTCTCAGAGGCACTTCCAAGGCACTTCTCCTTTTTCCAGTTTATGTTTGAAAGGGCTCTTCTGACTCCACAACCCACCAGCACTGGGCCACCAGCAGCAACCTCAGCACCAGCTGCTTCTGAGGGCCAGGAAGGTCAGGAGAACTCATCCCTTCAGGCAACCCAGCCGGCTTGTTGTCTTTGTGGGACTTCCTCTTTATGGAATAATCTACACCGTGTTTTGGATCCATTCTGCCTAAATGTGTGACCTACTTCTTTGCTCCTGTGCACCTGCTCTTGTATTAGGAGAAATCAAACTACATGTGATTTGTACAAGTGACCCACAGTGGGATGGGGTGGGCAAGATCTTGGGAGGGGGCACAACCAGGACAGCTGACCCAAACTGACCAAAGGGATATTCCATATCATGTGATGTCAGCTCAGCTATAAAGCTAGGGAGAAGGAGGAGGAGGGGGGGCCGTTCCGTTGTCCTCCAGAGCAACCGCTACTCGTCTTGGAGCCCTGCTTCCCAGGGAGTGGCCAAACATCGCCTACTGATGGGAATTAGGGAATAAAACTTTGTTTTCCTTTGCTTCCGTGCACGGATTTGCTTTGCTTTTGCTTCTATTATTATTAAACTGCTTTTTGTTTCTCATCTCATTTTCCTCCCCTTTCTTTTTGCTCTGCTGAGGAGGGAGAGGGGGAGAAAAGGGGGGGTGATAGAGCGGCTTGGTGGGCACCTGGCGCTCAGCCAAGGTTAATCCACCACAAATGCTTAAAATTCTAAATTGGTGAGTGTACCTGCTGGCACAAAACAGAGAACTATACAAGCATATATATACGGGTTTTGTTACACAAAGAGAATTTTGTGGGAATTTAGTATTACAGAGTTTTTGTTGATTAGTGTTTTCACTCTTCATAGAATCAGAACTGACAAAGTTCTGCTTTGACCTCTTTTTTTGATTTGCTGCTTTGAACTCTGGACTTTAGCAGTTATTAAGTAGAGAGAACAACCAGTCTAAGCCTGTGGAAAATCTGTGGGACCTGGAGATGGAACTAGCCCAGTTCTAGCCAATCTCCTGTGTCAGACTATGCTGGACACAGGATTGCTCTTCTTTCCTGACCTGATCTGAATTCACAAAAGGCCGGAGAACTAGAAATTTACTCATACACCTGGATTCACACTTTGCACACATTGCTACAGTTTGCATTGACACACATGACAAATGCATGGCCTGTTGACTAACTGTACATGCCATTTATTGCATCATCACTTGTTAGAAGGTATAGGTGTATGAGTAACTTACAGCAGCTTATGAAACTAAACAAAGATTAGGTAAAGTGCACTAACTGTTGTATGTTCCAAATTCTTTAGCAACTCCTTTACAACTATTAATTTATGTTATCATTTGGAAATGCCTTAATAAGAGACTTGTAAAAACGGCCTATTTTAAGAAGGTAATTCAAATTTTCTTCCATCACGTAAATGTTAGTGGTTCCAGTTCTAGAAAGAATATGCTTTTATAGCTGATATCAAGTGAAGTCTCCACAATAAGTATTGCTGAACAAAAGCTAGGCACTGTAACATGTCTTAATGCAACATGGGCAATATTTATATCAGTATTGTAAAAGAGCCTAGAAGTCCAAGCCCTTTAGAGTCCTTTCTTTAATAATAAGCCAGGATCATTCTTTAGAAGTAGGAAGTGTCTTTCAAGTAATATTTTTAGCAACAGAAAAGCCCAGAGCCTTCAAATCACGAGTAGACGTAGTTAGACCCACAAGTTTGCTGCACATGACTAATTCCAGAGCTAGGGGACAATTATTTTAAAGGTGCACTTTTTTATTGACCCTTGGCATTTAATGTCAGCTCCCATGCATCTAAGTCTCTCTACAAATAGTATAATTTGCCTCAATTCCATAATTTGTCTTAATATGGTATTTTTGGTGCCAAGAAAGTCAGCGGAGGCTTCCACCCTCTTTGAATCACTTCTGCCATCTTCCCTGAGCATAAATTAATTTATAGTTAACATGACATTAATTTTTTTCCCAGTTACAGAGTCCAAAGTCATTACCTGTGTCATTTTTCCGATTAAACTTACATATAGTTTCAATGGAGATATCTGGAGCAAAATTAATACGAGAATAAAAAGTTTATTGAGTATCATATATCCATCTAATTTAGACAGAGTGGATAATTCTCTTGAGGCTTTTAGAAATACTAGTTTCCCTCCAACAGGCATTTAATTTGGAAGGAATATGCTTTTTATTTTCCCACCTTCTCTCTTGGGTTAAGTGATTGAATTAGGAACTCTGTGTTGGTCTTACTGGCTCTATATCAACTACCATGCTATTAGAGCTGGCTTGAACTAAGACATAGTGGGAGAACTGAAAACAAAAAAAAAAAGCTGAAAACCACCTACAGGACTAACCTATTACTCCATTGTTACAAAGCTGAGATTCCTTTCCACAAGACAGCAAAAGGATGGTGAGCATGATGATAAAGCTATACTACCTTGTACATTTTAAAGACGTTGCACTGCAAGTGGGCAGTTACTTTTGTAGTATCCTACAGTGCTCCCTGAGGCTTTCAAATATAATGAATAGAATAAAATGTCTTCCATATACATTTTCTCACCACATTTCCCTCTCCTTTTCTTCATGCTTTTAGGCTTTTTTTTTTTAATTAATAAGTAATAGAGATTAATATCAAGGTTAAAAACTCCAAATTGTTGTAGATAAATATCAGTTTATGTTGAACATTTTTTGGCATTTGTTATGATTGCACCTGAGAAATACAGAGCATGAAAATTAAGTTAATTAATATTAGTTTAAATATGAGAAGCATACTAGCAACATTCTGTAACAATTTCAAGGCACACTTTTTAGTTTAATTTAGATATTGGGATTTCAGAAGAGTAACTGATGAAGTGTGACATGATAGACACTTGTGACTTATTTACAGCCTTTCTAGTTTTCATTGTTTCAAGTCTGAAAACATTTACACACCTGAGTGACTCTGTGTATAGACGTTTTCTAATATATTTCAGTAAAAATATTGGTGTTGAAACTTTCTCATATGTATCTTCTTAGGATTAGATCATGTTGTGTCAATAATTATTCAGAAAATAAACTCCATTTGTAAATGGAAGTTTACACATTGAAAGAAACCGTAAGACCTCCAATGGAATATTTGTAAAGCTTCATAGACTGCTGAGACTAAATTGTTTTTTCAAAGTTGATGAAAACCATACATTTTAGAGAGGATGGTGTCAAAACAAAAGGCAGAATGTTTCTCAGAAGTCATTTTCATCACTGAGCAGTCCCTCAGAACATTTCACTGAAAAAAATACAACAAAATCCTCTAGTGCTCCTGCTTACACCAGTAGAGAAGTTTAAAAAATCCATTTAAACAGGACATGACAGTCGAATTTTATACTACTTAAAGTATATTTTTTATAAAAAAGAAAATATTTTTAAAAGAAAAAACTATTACATTTGTAATACATTTATACAAGTACTTTGTATTGAAGATTACATTTATATCTGGTAACACAAACTGGGATAAGAACGAATGATGTCATATATAAATTGCTCACATCTATCATGTCGCAATATATAATGTTTATAGGAAAAACATCTTTCTTGGGAAGAAGAAACGCATTAGTATGGAGAAATCAGACAGCTATATAAAAAAGAAAATGTCATTTACATGTAACCATTAAGAATTTAATGCTACATGGCCAACTCGCTGTAGATGCAACTGAGTGTTTTACTGTGTTTAACATATAATATGTTATTTTAGTGAAACATTTGAATAGAATACTGTTAAGTTCATGTGGAAGTTTTCCCTCACAGCTTGTAAATGTATACAGGACATGATCACATGTCAAAGGGAAAACCAGATAGGATAGGGTGATGCACACAGACGAAAAAGCAATTTGATAATTTGATGACAGTGAACACTAAACATACCATTCTACATGGGTGATGAAAGTCACTGTCTTGTGTCTTTACAAATACGCTTCCATTGGCAAGAAAAAGAAATTAAAAGGAGGAATACTTTTTTTTGTTTCAATAAAAAAGGGATATCAAAACATAAGTGAAGCCTTGAAATCTGTTCTTTTTATCTGTCTGTCTATCTATCTATCCATCCATCCATCCATCCATCTATTCTGGACAGAAGATTTTAGAATATTTTTTCTCCAAATATGGTCTGTACCAAGTTTTATTAAGTGACCTTTGGCACAACACATATTTTCCTTGGACTCAAGCTACAAACTGCAGTAGACGTTTGTGAGATGTAAGCATTCTTCTCAAGCTGTAAAACTTAGGAAATAATTAAAGACAAAAGAGTTTGACAAGTCTTAACTTGTCAAAAATTTCTACCATTCCTACTCTATGCCTGGAATTTCATAGTGCATTAGTTTTTGGCATTCTAATTTAATTTATAATGTTTTAGTTTAGGTTTAGTCACAATTTAATGCTCTTCAAATTTCACAACACATTCTCATTTTCAGGCTTAGGCCACAGAAACCTTTCTACAAATAAATACGTTTTATTTCCTCCATCCCTAGCCCCTGGTTTTATCTCTCTCTCTTTGTCCTATTTTTATACAATATTCTGTGATGAGTGTGCTGGTTTTGGCTGAGATAGAGTTAGTTTTCTTCATAGTAGTTAGTGTGGTGCTATGTTTCAGATTTGTGCTGGAAACAGTGTTGATAACATGGAGTGTTTAGTTATTGCTGAGCAGCGCTTACACAGAGTCAGGGCATTTTTTGCTTCTCATGCCGTTCCACCAGCGAGTAGGCTGGGGGAGCACAAGGAGCTGGGAGGGGACACAGCTGAGACAGCTGAACCCAACTGACCAGAGATATTCTATACCAAATGGAGCAACGGTATTTTCCTTACCAAGTAACCATTATGCGTGGTGCAGCCCTGCTTT
>JAVSBS010017898.1:73146-103125 GCA_033124195.1 Coracias cyanogaster
CTTTCCTGGAGGTGGCTGAACACCTGCCTGATAATTGGAAGTAGTGAAAAAATTCCTTGTTTTGCTTTGCTTGTGTGTGCAGCATTTGCTTTAATTATTAAACTGTCTTTATCTCAACCTGTGAGTTTTCTCACTTTTACTCTTTTGATTCTCTCCCCTATCCCACTGAGGGGGGTAGTGAGCAAGTGGCTGCATGGGGCTTAGTTACTAGCTGGGGTTAAATCATGACAATGAGTCATTCTCTTCTTTGCTTTATCAGAAATAACAAACTTAAGTCCATAAACTGAAAAGATAGACATACAGATAAACAAAGATGAGGATTTTTGTGGTAATAGAACAAAGGACTTCTTAGAGACACATTTGAAATTTAGAAAATAGAAATAGTTGACTTCTGCATTTTACCTAAGATTGTCTAACACGAGGATATTAGTATGCATTAATCTGTTGTGCACATTTACTACACAGTAGGTACTTCAAATTATCCTGTGTGAACACCCTTGTATAATGCATTATACTTCACAATTAGTGTAAGAAATAATATCACTACTGAATTTGGCCCGCTATTTTTATTAAATAAAACATGACACGAAGTTCAGCAACCAAAAATACTGATACTTTGGAAATACTTTTTAATCTGTCGCCTGAAAATATAGACAGTAAAAGCCCACCTGAAACAGACACAGGGTGTCTTTACATAGATATTAAACACATCTTGTTTGGTCTTGAACTGCAAGAGTATAGAGATTTATAAAATAGTTAGGCTAGATAATGTTATGTATTTCCGAGAATATGCATAGATGATATCCTCAAAAGAGCAATGTGTAACTACTGTGCTGAATAAATATTTTTCCCATTTTTTCTGCCCATTGTTTCCACAACAATGTGAACTGAATATTTCTTTTAAATCCCAAAGCCATTTTATGTTGATAGGCTGAAGTTGTAATGTGATGAAATGTGATTTTATTTCTTGTGTTATAGGAATAATGTAGCACATGAGAGAAATGGAAGATGGCAAATAGTCTTAAACAGCATTATGAGATGATGTAGTGAACATCAGCCTAACAAATCTTTGGTTGTAGTCAAATTGTGGAAAGTATAATTAGAAAAGGATTGAAAAACTTGACTAAATATATGCCAGTAAAAAGTCAACAATGCTTTTGCAAACAGGTGTTACATCTTAGGCTTCTGTTAAGTACTTGAGGAAACAACAAGAAGGTGGTTAACGATAAAAGAATTGCTAAAGTTTTCTTTTGTTTTCAAAAAGTTTTTGATAAAATCTCTCACTACAGATCTTTAGAGAAAATAATTTCTTGTGGGATAAGAGGGAAGGTCATCTTACGGACTTAAAACAGACTAAAGATAGGAAACAGACTAGGAATTAATTAGCAGTATTCAAAACAAAAAGAGGTTTACTAAGGTCTGCTCTGTTTAACTTATTTATGTATATATATATTGGTTTATGTATATATGACAAAAATGTGCTAAAAGTGATGAAGTTCATCTGTGATACCAAATTTGGCAAGCCAGCCAATTCTTGAGAAGTCTTCAAAGAGCTGCAGAAGAATTTCAGAATAACGGGTGAAAAATAGTGCATGTAAGGAATCATAGAATCATTATGGTTGGAAAGGACCACGAGGATCATCAAGTCCAACCTTCATCCTAACATCTCTCTAGCCACTAGACCATAGCCTCAAGTGCTACATCTACTCTTTTTTTAAACAAATGTTCCTTACAGGAGTGCATCCATGAGGTACTCAGTGTTAGAGAAATGCATCTGTAGCACTGCCCCTGATTTGAACTCCAGGCATTTAACACATGCATTGCTCTGCAGCTTTACCTTTTTCCATCTGGTGCCTACAGATACCACCCATTAGAAAGGCTAAGAAGGTGGGAGTAGCTGGGATGTCCAAACATGGGATTCTTATAGATCTTCAAGTCCAGTCTGTTATGCATTGTCTGGTAGATATCAAATCCTACATAAAGCTAGGGAAGATTTTGGAAAGGTAAAATATAGTATATTGGGACAACTGAAAGATCTACTCATAAGAAAAAAAGATAAATGCAGAAGCCCCTGAGAAAAGATACAGAATGGTGTTTAAAATACTGCAAGGCTCAGATGTGAGAAACAAAACAATACGGTATGAAGAAAAATGCTTTAATGTGCTCGAAGGGACCACCAACCAGGTCACTTACTGTGATGTACTTTTAATTCTGCTGAAAGGCTGAAATACAGTAATACCTGGAGAAGTAATGCTTGGGAGGTCAAACAGACTCATTCATCAATTCCAAATAATAAAAGTAGTGTTTACAAAGTACCATGAAAAGGATCAGACAATTATATAGCGAAAAATGTGGAGGTGTAACAAATCAATACTATGTCAGCTCAGCTTTTTGCAATGGCCAGGGAAAAGGAGCAAAACATCTGCCACGTACACAGGCCTCTCCCCTGCAAGAGTGAAGACATGCCTCCTGCGCAGGAAGCAGTGTCCCACCGACTTGCTGTGCAAAAATGGTAGTGAGGGACAGCTTTATGGGACCTTGTGAGAGGGAGGCAAGTGGCCATTTCATGCCCTTACCAGCATGTTTGTTCCTGTGTTTCTCTTTCTCATCAAAATGAGAATTAATTCCCGCATCCAGAAAACTCTTACAGTCATTTTACAATTACAGTGCAACTGAGACGGGTGAATCCTCAAGGTCCATGTGCAGAAAATAATGTTCCTTGAGGTATAAGGTGGACTATCATAGGGGGCATATAATTTGACCTGTAACATCTGAAACTCTTCAACAGAACACAGAGATAGCTCAGGCATCTGAAAGAGAAAAAATAAGGAGTAACTAGGTGGGGTAAAGTTGAACGAGTCAGTACAGAGGGAAGGAGTAATCCATATTTTTGGCTTAAGGCTGTGAAAGGGAAAAAAATAAATATGCAAGAAAAACAGAAGTGATGACAGAAGAGTAAAATGTAGCAAAGGACTTCAGGTGGCAAATGAAGTAGGTGAAAAGCCATTTCCTCCCCCACTGAGATGCATAACGTGCAAACAAATATATGTAAAAGCCCATCAGATAACCTAGCTGAAGAGCATCATGATGGTTTGACCCACAAACGCCCAGGTCTACTCCTGTGGCAAAGTCTGCAGTAGACTTTACCTAGGAAAAACATTATTTTCAGGACAAAACCATTCACATTGGAGCTTTCCTACTACCTCACCAAATGCCAAAGAACAGAGCAAAACCCAGATATTCCCATACAGACCACTTCACACAGACTACAGTTGCCTCAAAAACTCCCATCAACACCTCCCATTCCACACAAAAAACTGTCACAGTCTCTTAAGAAGTGGCAAGAACAGGTCTGGAGCTACTACCAGTGGGCACCGTAGACGTATATGTTAATCAGCTCCCAATTCTGCAAGCACTGAGTGGTAAAGCCCTTACTCACCTCCCTTCACCACCATGCGCCGAGCACCAGAAGAACCCGACATCGGAGACCGAAGCAGCAGTATCCTGCCATGTATTCCTCCCAGAGGTAGTGAATGACTTGATGAACAAGATCTGAAGAGATGGCCGTAATTCATCTGAGGGAAGTAAGAGGATGTGCCAAGGCAAACACATTCCAGATGACTTGCAACACACAGTGTGAAATTTCACCCTCTCACAAAGTAACACAGTACACGCAAATGTTTGTTGTATTTCCCAAGGTACTGGTCAGACATATCCTCTTCCCTAAGGAGTGGATGTGGAGGAAATGTAGCATCCCTGCTCCTTAGCCTCGAAAGGCAGATGAGGGGGATTCCTGCTGCAAGGATGACCATGTTGCCCAGTGATCCCACCTGCTGCCTGCCTAGGTAAAGAAAGATGCTTCAAAAGCTGCGTACTCTGGCAGCCAGAGCACACACAGCCAGCAATTTGCATAAATACCAGCAGCTCCTGGGAAGACAATGAACAAAGGTGTATTCCTTCCCTCTTCCCAATGTGACCTTTTCACTGTGTTCTAGCTGTCCGCAGTATGATACCTTGATTCCACCATAATTTGAGACCATACCCTTCCACATATGTAAAAGCCAACCCACTTGTTATGCAGAAAGCAGATTTTTTGCTTGTGTCTATGCTTTATTAGTTGACAGCCAGGCTCATCCAACCATGGCTGGAGCAGGCATCATCTAAGAGAAGAGAAATCCCTCCCAAGTGCGACCACAGGGCCTGCCCACAGAAGGGAGGTAACACAGACAGGCACCAAACCATGGGCTGTATGTGCAGTCTATCACCAGTCCAGAAAGTTGCTCTTCCAAAGGTGCACAGACACAGTCACTCATTTCAACAGCACCACCTCTTGCGTTGAGCAGTGCTTAGGAGGTGGGACTCACCTCACTGATTTTAGCAGTCTAAAAGGGATGTTAAGGGAAACATCTTAAGCTCCTTCTGCAATAAGTGAAAACAGACAGATGTCCCCAGAGGTCAGTGGGCTAGATCACCCTCTGGAAGTGTCCATCCACTAGACATGGAGCTTGGAGTCAGTGGCTTAGGCTAAATCCTAAACTAAGCTAAGTTAAAAGACAATTCCCATCCAAATTCAGTAGGTGGCTCAGGCTTGTGGCTCATAGGTGAGACCCACGGTTCATGTGTTACAGATTCCCCATGGACTCCTCTGTATTCATAGCCCTGTTATGTAGAGGACAAAGTGACCATATATCTCATTTTGCTGTGCCTTCCTACTTCCATGCCAAAACACTCCTAAGTGCTGAGAGGTTCTTCCTCAGGGCTCACTACTTTTCATGCTTGGGTTTTCCCTGCCTGTGGACAGCATATTCTGTAGTGCCACACATTTCCACATCTCCCAGGTCCACAGGAAGCAGGTTTCTTTCAGGTTTGTTTGAGACAGGTTTGTTTCTTCCTTCTGCTTCCTCACTTTTATTCACCTTCCATTCCTGTGGCAGCCTCTGTATCCCCATGCTCCCATGTTGCTCTGACAGAGTATCTAAGCACGAAGAGACCTGTTCCTCCATCACAGTGCGGAGTTTGGGAACTCACAGGAAATTCAGTTCCCAAAAACCAGATTTCTCCCATCCTTGGAAAGCCTAGGTGCCCTGTCAGTGCAAGATGTGTTCGGATCCAAGATCAGTTGGAGCGCAGGAAGCCAAACTGCCATTCAGGTCTGCAGGAGGTGGGAGCCACCAGCAATTTGCACAGGCAAGGCTGGGAGCGGGGAGCAGTCCAGGCTCCCTGGGTGCAGAGCTTGGCCAGAGCTGCAAGGTCTTCATTTCAGGGGATCAGATGACTGTTCTGGGGATAGTGGGGGCCACTGGGGCTCTGCTAACCCTGAATGACTCTGCCCACCACACAGGGAATGCTGGTGGTTTCTACAATGCCCAGCACTATGCAAAATATGGGCATCTCTAACAAGCCATTTTTGTGCAGTCATGGGTAAGAGAAGCTTCAGACCCAGCCTGCTCTTTGTGGAGTGGCAAAAGGATTGGACACAAAATTTCTATATATACTCCAGTGTTAGCCCTTTCCCCTAGAAGAGGTGGTGGGTCTGCACTTCTGCATATCCATATGGTGCCCCATTGTTCCTCCCTTTTCAAGGACAGTTAGCAAAGCTAACACCTAACAGCTCAGCAGAGAAAAGCTGTCAGGCCGGTACCTGACTTGATCCTGCCTTATCCAGACTGGAGAACTGGCCTGTAGGACAGCTGATTTCACAAAACAGATCTCATTTCTTCCCCCTGGCAAAGCTTCTCTCTAAAGCTCAAAATGACTGGAGGGAACTGATTATTCCAGTGATCCTTTTCAGACCATTAGCTAAGACTCTGCCAAATATGTTATGTAATGCATATCAATAATACGCATTATTGATCTGTCAGCAGTACAAAGGGTAGCTTGTGGTCTTTGCAATTTTTACACAGTAAATCCATCTGTTGATGTAAGTGTTTATTTACTATTCACTTGCTGATACCTAGCCAGCAGGCAGCAAGCTTCTGAGTGATCACACATCTCCGACACATGACCACATGGTATCAGTGGAAAGCAGATACCCTGCAAACACTTCTGCTGAGAGAATACAGGCGGGGGACTCTGGTAACTCCCTGCTCCATGTTAGTTTATCCTGCTTAAACTGAGAAGTTTGGAAGAGGTGTCATTCACTTGAATTGGACAAAACCACTCAGAGACAGGAATGTGCAGATCCCACCTGGAAAGTTGTCCATACTCTTCTCATGCCCCTCTTCATACATGTTTCAATTTTCAGACAATGAACCTCCTGCAGAAGGGGCTGAACTGGCAGCTCTCTCTTTTTTGATAGCTGAAATTACCATTTTTCCAAGGTCAGACTTGCTGTGTCCAACCATTTTCTTTTTCTTGCGTTATCTGTCTGCCACATTTCAGCTTGTTCAGGGAGATGCAGCCCTGAAAAGTGCTATTTCTTCTTACAAGTGAAATAATAATTGCTGTTTGCTTTCCTGCAACTAGATATAGGATCTGATTGTCAACTCAGAGCTGCATAAATGTTAACCGTGTAGACAGTGAGCGAGTGATGTCACTGGAAAACTGCCATAGCTGAGATCTTATTCAGATTTCTTGGGTAGTTTTCTGCTCTGGATTTTCCAGGTGAATAGTTACCAGTAGGCATTTAAAAAACCCCAAACCTTTGTTTTCATTGAGCTTCGGTGTATTCACTTGAAAGTCATACTTCACAAGAAACCACAGTTTGGTTATTTTCATCAGCAGATAAATTCACAAATCAGGAGCCTTATGTACCTGTACTTGCCAGTAATCAGAACTGGAGGAACACTCAGCATCTAACACACTGTTCACTGTGCCAGGTCTGCTCTAGGAAAATGAGGAGAGGACTTCACTGTATAGATATCTTTTTTTAAAAATATATTTTATTACATCTGTGTGCCAAACAGTTTTTCCAGAAGAGGGCGCAAAATTTATCTGCAGCAATACGAAAGAACTACGTTGCTGCCAGCCTGTATTTGCGAACACCAAGACCTTGTCGGGATGTTTCTATCTCTGTTTGTAAATATGGGATTTGACGTTAAACATAGTAAAAATCCCATCCCGTGACATTTATAATATAGTTGCCTACATATGAATCTGTCCGTCTTGGTTCTTTCTACAGTCAGCAAAATGAAACAGGCACTTCAGGGACACAGTTCACCCTGTTTCACCCTATATTTGATCAGTTCAGTAGCTCTCCAGACACCTTTGACTGTATTTCCTGGAACTTTGATGACTGGTCCAGATGTGGGCATCTGCACTTTGGACATCAAAGTTAGAGACTCACCTCCTGCATTTGGGAGGTAATGCTTTACACTGACAGTGTAGGACAGGGTCACCAGCTGTCATATTACATCGTATTCAATGCAAATTTAAGTGAATTTATGGAACGTTCTGATTACTTCATTTCTGGGGCTGTTATCAACGTTGCAATAGAGATCAGGATGAAGGGGTCCCTTGCAGATGTGCTAAAGAAGTCCTGATGAAAATGGCTGGCAAGGGAAGGGAGAGGACAGAGAGCGTCACTATGGTTAGACCACACTGTTACTTTTGCCAGCTGTCCACAGATCAATAGCTCTGTTTGTTCACATGTCATCAATCCCTGTTACCATTTCACACAGCCTTTGTCAGTGCTCTTCAAACTTCGCAGACCAGTGAATCTTGAGGAGGGGTTGAAAGCTTGAAGTAAGCCCTTCCTGCTAAGCCTTCCTCCTAACTGTTCACATGAAAATGAACAAGCGTGGATCATTATTCAAAATAATGACTCATTTCAGAGATGTACATGTTGTGTAGATTGTATCACCTCCACTGGATATGATACAATCTTCAAACACAGTCCTTCTGTGATTTATGTATTCACAAACGGTTGCTTTCAGCTCAGAGATGTAACCTTGCCCCTTAAGCATATATACAGCAGTCATCACTGAAAACCACTTCTGTTAAGGTGTCTCTGCATACTCAGGTGCAAAGCAAGCGTCACATTTCTAGCCGTGGTCCAGCCAAATGGGGAGGTTACACAGCATGACCTCCTGTTGTCTCAGCCTACAAAGATAGGGAAAATTTTGCATGTCTCTGGGTTTTCCCATTTGATGATTGCTTCCCAGGCACAAACACAGTTTAACCTCACCCTTGCTCCCAGCAAACAGGGATAGCTAATTATTAGGTAGTAGTGTTGTCTTAGTTTAAGAAGTAACAAAAGTAAGAGAAATTTATGAGCATGTTAACACATAAGGCAAGGCCAACCTTTAGTATCACAATTTAGAAATCCTTCCTGAAATGTGCATCGGAAAAGGGTTCAGGAGTTGGAGAAACAGCATGCACAGCTGGTTCACACCTACATTAAAATACTCTAATGAACAAAGTAAATCCCTCACTGACTTGTCTCTTACAGTGTTGATCCTTCACTGATTCCAAAATAATAATAAAACCCACCAGGATCAGGCTCATAATGAAGAAAGAGCCACTAGCAATTCGTTTGAGATGTGAACTAGCTGGTCATAAGCAGACTTCATTCAAGTAAGACTGTAAGTCGCTGGATGCACGGTGCAAAAATATTTGTGCAAACCAACAGCTGGCTGTTCTGAAGGAAGACATTAGGTAAAGCAGGACAACAGCAAATTTACATGAGCTGGCAACTTCGTCCTTTTAACAGAAAATCTGGCAAGTTCCACTGCCGAGTACAAATTACTCCAAAATGCAAGGCACGAGAGAGTGATTATGCAGAGCCACCACCAAAGCTCTGGGTACTCCCAGGCTTACAAATGTGTTGGGACAGTAAAGGTAAAGTCACTGAAGGTGATGGGACTCTAAACTGAAAAATACTGCATTGTAACACTACAGAGCATGCCCACAAAAATGCTGAACGCTACTACCCATCTCAATATCAGGAAGGGTTTGAGATAGTTTATCTAGCCAGGCATGACTGCTGCCATAAAAGAGTGAAATCAGCATCAAATACTGGAAACCAACACAGAAAGAACCTCAGAAACGCCTCTTCGTTTAAGGCTACTGCAGCCCTGTGGAGATGACAAGTGGAGATTACTCAAGTACCTTACTTCCCCATTACAAAAATCCCAGCTGCTGCACAAACAGCCCAAGCCAGAATGTCATACCTCATCGTAACCTGCTGTTTGAGTGGAGCTGATGAAAGATAGCGACCCACGATTCATAAATGCCTCATTTGGGAAATCTTCTCTAATGGATTAAACACACTAAAGCAAGTTCTTACTCGCAAGGTCACAAATAATGTAGAAGGGAGGGAAAAAAAATTACAAGCAAAACAAAGCAAAGTAAATCTAGATAATTCCTGATACGGCTAATTAATTGCTGCAGTTATTACATGGCCATCCTACTTCTGGTGATGAAAAATCCTAGGGATACACAGGTGGTGGGTACTAGTATGTAGGAACATCTAATGCAGAAGAAATTCTGTGGATAAAGAGAAGCCCTGTGATCAGACAGGATTTGTAGTCCCTAGCTGCAGATTTCTGTAAGGAGAAGGAAAAGAGCAGTTTTATCTGCAAAGGGGATTTGAGGGGTGGGGTGGGTTACTCTAGTCTCCTCTATTTATCCTAAATCTTTCTCTCTTGCTATTTGATGAATTGGTTTCATCAGTTTGTAGTGGTAATGCTTACCTATTGAGCCATACAGGCATTTCATTTTGGTAAGAAAAGATGGAGAAAGTAGTTGGTGGGGTTGTTGGCTCATTTTCCTCCTATATCAAGGAAATAGCAGTTTATATATGAGTCTTATCACTCTTTCCTATTCTTAGACATAACACAGGGATATACAAGTCTTTGTGCCACATTCATTCAACATATACAAATATATATTTATGTGAGTCTGCTTGCTTGTTTGCTTTCTTCTAAGATGTGAGAGATTTTCTTTGTGAAAGATTTATGATTGGTATTTCAGTCCGTTTCATAATCTGCAGAGCAAATTCTGGTCTCAGGGATGTGCATCCTAGTCTAATGAATATGTACATTAATATATTCAATGATGTATGTGCCACATAAAGGACAAGGGATAATTTCTCAGCATGATGCATATGTGGCATGAGTTGTTCCCCTAAGTGCAGCTACAGGCTTTGATAGATTCAAGGGAGGGCTTCCTCCACTAAGTTTAAAGTTCAGAAGTTCAAAGGCACTTCTCATTAGAAATTAACCATGACAATTCAAAAACGAGATGGGAACGACCTGCTCCATGCCTGAAAAACTTGGCAGGGGCCCTCCTCACAAGCCAACAGACAACAACATGCCAAGCATTGTCTCGAAGAAGAGGCATTGAGTTCAGGGGCAGCACAAACAGGAGAGTGACCTCTTATAGTCCCGCCTTAGAAAACATGGCCCCTTGGCTTCTCCAAGATTTGTTTGGAGAGCAAAGTCTGCCATACGAGCTGTAATGAGCTTTATTTGCAGCTGTTCATATTGCACTGACCACACGGTAGATATCTAGCTGAATATCCAGATGGATGCCCACCCTTGGGGCATCTTTCCAGCTCCAGAGAGTTCAAGCAAATCTTTAACTTTCCTGTCTTTCTGGTGTGGTGCAGAAACCCCTAAGCTGACAGTCGGAGGTAGCAGGTTAATCACTGAAATGCGGCTGGGCAAAGAGCCTGTCAGCTGCTAGGCGTGCGTCCAAGGATGCTGCTGGTCTCTGCCAAAAGCCGAGAAACACACCGGTGCCTGTGAGGTTCACCAGGCAACTGGGCAGTTTCTGCTTGCACAAGACACCTGTGGGAGCCACTGTTGAAGACATGAGAGGGGCAGAGGGATGAGGGCTCAAAACTCAAGGATGCCCGTTTGCTGAGCCACTCATCAGGATGAGAGCAGGCAGCTGATGTGTACAGTTAGGTGGGAGGCCTTGAAGAGCCCAAGACAACACTGGGCTGGTGGACTATGTGAGTGGAGGCTGCTTGGTCAGCCTCCATGAGTGAGGCTTGCTAAAAAAATTATGAGAAATAACTTCTGTTGAACACAGGGGAGAACTACACTTTCGCTTTGTTTTAGCTGTGGCTCTTCCTTTCTATATTTTAAACTCAATCCTCAAAACTCACACTTGCTTTCACGTCTCTGGTCACCCTGTGTAGAGCTGGGGTGTAACACCTGCCTAAGGCTGGTGACCTTCAGCCAGTGTCTCCCCCGAAGCAGTGGCTGGAGACAGAGCCACTACGCAGCACTGCAGAGAGAGCTTGCAGGCAGGCGAGAGGGACTTGTGCGTTGGGTCACACTTAAGCAGACCTTAGTCTGTGGATGTGTCCTGAGCTGAGGCTTGTGCTGCCAGAGCTGGGAAACGAGTTGTGACAGAGGTGGGTAAAACCTCCTGCCGAGTACAGGCAGCAAAAGGGCTTGAAGCACTGGCTTGAAGAGGATCCCAGCTTGAGGTTAGCTCCTGTTTGAGATGGGAAGAAAACTGAAACTGATTCAGGCATGTGAGTCCAAAATCAGTATTTTCACAGTTCAGGGCATGTGACGTGTCACCGGAAAGTGCCAGGTGAGGACAATGGCTGGCACAGGACCACAGCTCCACAAGGCTCTAGTGTGCTCCACCACTGACCAGCCTGGGCACGGGCATCTATAAACTGCTGCCTATGCCAAAGGCAGTCCCTCAGGGCTTCCTTTACAGGCAAGAAAATTCCTCTCATAAATCTGCACATCTTCCAGAGATGTCCTGTATTTAATGGGAGTGGAGGGGGGAGGGCAGGATTTACGACTGGGAAATTAATTTCATGCATGATTATGTTTTGCATTTCATGCCAAAGTAAGGTATTTTACCTTAACTGTATATCCAGCAATAACACAACCGCTTCCTCCAGCTGAATTTTAACATTTGTATCAGGTTCTTTAATGGATGCAGCAAACCTGTAGCTTTTGCATGCCAGGTTATATCCTAACTCTCTCTTACCAAATCAGGTTTTTCCCGTATGTACATAGAAAAGTTAACACTTCCCAGAATACCACACGAAAAATGCTCTAGGCCATCTTTCCAATTAAACTCTTAATCCTCAGGCATCACCGAAAGTCATTTTTGCCAAGAGTGCACCATCTCTTGAACAGAGAGGAAAACAGAAAAACACAGTGCATACCTGAATCTATATTGTCAGTGGAAAGCACTTTATTTCTTTACAAGGGTAATGGAAAGGTAGAACTACCACAATGTAATGAAAGAAAAACACTTTCAGTATGGGAACGTGAAAGCATTAACGTAACAGGCAGAGCACACTGTGTCCTGCCCTTGGCGAATATCTTATTGGCTGCTCTGGACTGTGATCCAGCAAAAATGAGCAGTCAAAACGCATTTTCTCCTAGGTGATCTACTGCTTCAGTTGCTACATGCAGTAGGCACTGGCAGCCTGTTTTCTTGAGAGTGGGTATCAGGGCACAACATTGCACTGAGGAGCAGGAAGACCCTGCGCTGCTCACAGACTGCACACAAAAGGAGCCAAAGCACTGCTCGGTACACTAAAAAACTTCCATCTTGGAGGATGGGAAGACGGTGGGAATCTGATCATGTCCCCCAGCACATGCATGCTCCCGTTGGCATCTATGTTCTTGAGGTGTTTTTTCCTCCTCAGACCTCATGACTGTCAGTTTTATCTGTGATTTCTTAAGATCAGCAAGTTTAAATTTGATTTTAAATCTGTGCTCCTTATCCAAGAGCTTCTGTGCCTGCAGGCAGCTCCCTTCTTCACTGGAGGGTTTTACCCAACTCTGTCAAATCCGCCTGGCTATCACTTCCATTTAAAATAAACACACCATTTCAGAAGACAAATCAAACCAGTAGGATCAAAAGAAGCAGTATTGCTAGTGGATCAAATAGACCTTAATTTCAACTGGTTTATCAATATTTTTGAATCTGTATTGCTCAAAAAAAGTCATGTTTTTTCCTTATTCCCTTTGTTTCCGAGTTGCTTGAGCATGCTGATCTAAGTCAGCTTTTAACTCCACTTTGTCACCGTGACCTTTTTTGATCCCAGCCCATTTGCTCTCAAATTAAGTCAAACTACAGAAGCTGCTTTGCTCCAGGTTGTGGTTTTCATGTTCTCGGTTAAATGAAATTTTCTATGCCAGCGGCTGGGACAAGTGGTGCCTGATAAACAGTAGGGCCGGAGATGGTAAACCACAACACCCTCTTCATGGCACAGCCGTTTGCTGAGTAAGAAAGAGGTCACTGTGGGAAACGAGGAGAGGAACCGGAGGAGGGCAAGGAGCTTCCTTGCAGATAGGGATATTGCTGGAAAGGCATAAAGCAGACCCTCACTTTCACCTGTCTCTTCCCAACTAGAAACTGGGACAAATTTGTGTTGAGGGCTAGGTGGTACCTAAGCAGGGCTAGGAACATAGAGCACAGCATAAATTACCACCTCTCGCCCATCACCTCCTGTGGCTTATCTCTGCCCCCACCAGGGACTTTGCCATGCCCACCAGCCACCTCACATGGTGTCACCTCCTCAACTTCTGTCTCCAGTTGCCACCATCCCCTATTAGCTGAAGCACATGCTTATCAGCTTTGCTCCTTGCATCCACTCGGGAAATGAGTCTCGCTTTTCCAGAAGCTCGTCTCTTCTCATCCCCACTCCACTGTGTTGAGAAGGGTATTACACTGCCAGAGCTAAAGCTCCCCACTTTGGGATTTCTTTAGTATATCCAGAGAGGAATCCTCAAAAAAAAAGGATCATCATTGGAAAGATTTCCTTATATGTAAATAGATGGAAAGGTAGATAAAAGTACTGCTGTTATGAACTGAAATACATGTATGTGTGAAAATAAGATTTCAGCATGTGGGTTGAATAACAGGGTAGCAGGGACCATGTGGAATCATGTTCTGAGGATAACATATAAGATATAATAATTAGTGCACTGGTGCACCACTTAGAGCTATAATAAGCCAAGTGCTACTCTATTTGCTTCGGTGAGGTACCAAAATGGTAAGGTAATAGAATAATTCAGGTTAGAAGGGACGCCCAGAGGTCATCTAGTTGAAAACACGACTACCAGATGGGCTTGTTCAGGGCCACATCCAGTTAAATCTTGAATGCCTTCTCGGAGGGAGATCCCACAGCCTGCTCCAGCGCTTCACCATCCTCGTGGTAAACAATTTTTCCCCAATACCTAATGGGGATTTCCCGTGTTCCAACTCATGCCACTTGTCCCGTTGCTGTGCTCTTCCCAGAGGGTCAGCTCCAGCTTCTCTGAGTCCTACAACGGGGACCTACCCTGGTGCCTGTAAAAAATGACAGACTCCTCATGCCCAGATCTACCAAGTGCTCAGGAAAGGGCAGAGACTAGCTGTGGCACACGACGGCAGAGGACACCCTTGGTGGGAAAGTGTTCCTGCTCTGGGAACACCAAGTTCTCAACCCTGGCCTGCAGCTCAGCCACCAGTCAGGACTTAACCTCTTCATCTTTATGGCTTCCAGCAAGGACTGCTTCTGAAGAGTGGCTGCTTTGAAAAGGCATTTTCTTATCTACCTCCCACCTCGATTAAATCCTTTAAAATTCCGTTAGACACAGTAGTTGTTTCTTTTGCAAACACCTTCTAAATTGCATTGCATAAGGCCAAAAACATTTATAAAAATCATTCCAAAAGCTTCCCTCCTTTCCACTGTGACCTACCCGGGTTTAGCAAAACTGAATTTCTTCTGAACGTCAGGAGCTGCACCTGTGCTGTTGGCCAGGTGGAATGCACCTCCAGTAAAGTAGGAGATGCACTTCTTCACATTTCCTGCTCAGTTTGTTAAACAGGTTATATCTATTTTTAAAAGCATTGTATTACAAACTTTCAGGGAACAACACAGGGTTTTTTTTCGACAAAATTAAGTCAAGCTGAAAAAAAAAAAAAGAAGAAGAAGAAGAAATAATGCATTAATCTTGGTGTCAAGAAACCAAGTTTGTAATGTCCAAACATGCTGCACAGAATGGGAGAGGGGAAAGTTTATTGGCTTGTGGAATGCAATTTTTCACTCCTTTAAAATACTCTAGGTTGTCACTTCCTATTAATTTTTTACTTTTTGTTATGTAATATATGAACTGCATAGCTTAAAATCATTCTTGTCCCGGCAGTTTACAAAAGACGTGCAGTAATTTAATTTAATTCCATTTCTGATAGCTTAAGAAAAACAACAGTGGCAGCCCCCGCAAGGACTGGTGATCATTAACTGATGTTCCCACTCTGATGGATTTTTTTTAGGCAACAAGGAAGCATTCCTTGGTCTACTACCCTTTGAAGAAGAGGGTCTGGTTACTTGTTGTTTACGCAGCATCTTTTGTTGTGCACAATGTAGTGCAAGCCTCCTCATTTTACAGTTGTGTTAAGCTCCTCTAATGCACAGGCCAATTTGAGGTGCATTCCCCAGATCTACTACTGCCAGCAAACCTGACCTTGCCCAGGTGATGACGCTCTTACAAGCCTGTGTATATTCCTTACACGTCCGCCTTACTTTTTCAATATTCAAATTCTCAGGGAAACCCTAGCAAACAAGGAAGCCGTCCTTCGGCCTTAGAGAAATAATGTTGGGGTTTTTTTTTCTTTTTTGCACAAGTGCTCTGGCCACTCTGGAAATCATAACATGGCAGCGCCAGGAAAAAGTCTCAAGTTGCCCAACCTATGCATGGTAAAATTACAAGAAAAATTACTCTGGGACAAAGGCATGACGACCCTAGCCTGCTTATCCTGGCTGCAGAACAAATGCTGTTGTCATCCGGTGTTTAACTTATGAGGCAACAATGATTGCTTGTGAGTTTGATCCTGCAAGAGCTAAAATAATATCCTGTATTTCTGAAGTGAGAGCAAAACCATTTCTGAAGGACTCTTCTGTACATAGTAATACAATCAACTTTTGTACATTATAAAAATCCAACTATTGAATAATATTCCACTCTGATTTGTAAAATATATGTAGTTCAAAAATCTTGGGAGTCTGGGGAGGTCTTTGCTTACTGGAAGCTAGCCAATGTTATTCCAGTTTACAAGCAGGGCATGAAGGAAGACCCAGGGAACTACAGACCTGTCAATCTAACCTCAGTTCCTGGAAGAAGATTATTCTGGGGACTATTGAAAGGCATTTAAAGAACAATGCAATCATCAAGCACAGTCAACATGCATTCACAAAGGGAAAGTCCTGTTTAACTAAGTTGATCTCCTTCTATGAAAAGGTCACCTGCATAGTGGATGAAGGGAAGGAGGTGGATGTGGTGGTTCTGGATTCTAGTAAGGCTTTTGATACTGTCCCTCACAGCATCCTTCTGGACAAGTTGTCCAACTGTGGGATGAGCAGGTTCATGGTGCACTAGGTGAAGAACTGGCTGAAGGGCAGGGCTCAAAGAGTTGTAGTGAATGGTGTTGTAGTGACTGGCCACCACTGGTGTTCCTCATGGCTCAATCCTAGAGCCAGTCCTGTTCCATATATTTGTCAATGATCTGGGTGCAGGAGTTGAATGCACCATTAGCAAGTTTGCTGATGATACCAAACTGGGAGGTGGTGTTGAAAAGGGACAAGAGGTCTTGCAGAGAGATCCTAGATAGATTGGAGTATTAGGCTATGACTAATAGGGTGGAATTTAACAAGACAAAATGCTGAATTCCTCACCTGGGACAGAATAGTGCCAGGCACAGTGTAAAATGGGAGAGAAGTGGCTGGAAAGCAACCCTGCAGAAAAGGATCTGGGGGTGCTGGTCGACAGCAAGCTCAGTAGGAGCCAGCAGTGTGTCCTGGCAGCCAAGAGGCCAAGCCATATCCTGGGTTGTATCAAACAGTATAATCAGCTGCTCAAAAGAGGTGATTATCCCACTGTATTCAGCATTGGTTTGGCCTCATCTCGAGTACTGTGTACAGTTCTGGGGCCCACAATTTAAGAAGGATGTTATGGTCCTTGAAATCATCCAGAGGAGGGCAATAAAGCTGGTGAAAAGGCTGGAAGGAATGTCCTATGAGGAGTGGCAAAGAACTTTGAGCATGTCTAATTTGGAAAAAAGGAGGCTGAGAGGCGACTTCATTGCTTTCTACAGCTTCCTGAAGTGGAGAGAGGGGTGCTGATCTCTTCTCCCTGGGATGCATTGATAGGATGCGTGGGAGTGGCTCAAAGCTGCACCAGAGGAGGTTTAGACTGGACATTAGGAAGCATTCTTTTAACCGAGAGGGTGGGCAAACACTGAAGAGGGCTTCCTAGAGAGGTGGCCAATGTCCCAAGCCTGTCAGCATTTAAGAGGCATTTGGTCGATGCCCTTAATAACGCGCTTTAACTATTGGTCAGCCCTGAATTCGTCAGGCAGTTAGACTAGATGATTTCTGTAGATCCCTTCCAAAGGAACGATTATTCTATTCTATTCTATTCTATTCTATTCTTTGAATGCCAGAATTCTTTAATTCCAGCAGTTTTAACAGGTTGTAAATACCAAATAGTCAGTCTTGTCACTGGGGTAGCTGGAACTTTCAGAAATCGGAAAGCCTATCCCTGTGATGCTAGTGGCTCCCTCAGCCATATGTCAGTGCACCAGCTGGTTGGGAAACCTCATAGTGTCGGCCTGTGAGTGTCTCCTCCCTCACCAGAGCTCTGAAAGCTTCCCCTGCCCTTGTTGTAAGCCAGTCTTCTCTACCCTTGTCTTCTGTTTATTGTTTTGGTTATTTTTAGTGCCTGCAAACACATTTCTGCAACACCTATCAACAGGGATCTGGCATTTTTACATCCATTATGGCTTTTGCAAGTGATTTTGTTATCATTTCCTCAATTTTGCTACCCATTTCTCTTTGTGGTTCTTTTAGTACATCTGTCTACATCAGTTTGAAGAGTCAACATATGTATTTGAAAATCTAAGTGACTTAACTTATCTCTTTGGTAAGTTCCTGGGTAAATTATGCAATGTTACTTTAAATGTCAGTTTGACCGTGAATGCTTGGGGTGCTATCATAATTATTGGTATAAGAGTGAGCACATTACAGAAAAGATATTACTGCAAGACTTCCAGACTTTAGATAAACTACCCAGCTTTAAGATACACGCAGTAGAATCCTGATTTTAATAAATAAACTAAGGCAACTTGCCGTAAGTTTTCATTTAGAAGACAGAAGAAAAAAAAAGGAACTGTAATGTTTACCAGTCCTGTTTCAATCTAACTAAAAACCAAACCTGTAGCTGATGAATTAAGGAGAGTAAAGACTCTCACTCTATGTTAAATTATATTCTTCACTCACAGAGATGGCAAAATAGATGTATTGTTACCTGTGGCTCCTCCTCTAGCACGTGGCACAGTAAGAAGTACTCTTCTGCTTTCACTTACTTCACATTTCACAGGAGATAAAAGAGATTTTGCACAACGTCTGAGGGAAATCAGTAAATCAGTGATTCCCTGTGCCTCTAAAAATAAAATTATAGTTCTGAAGTTCTGGGCTGCTGAGCTCCCCTGCATTTACCCCCCACCTTTTGAAGGAAAATATTGCTGTCTTTTACTTCCCACAGTTCTTAGGTTTAAAAAAAAGCAGAAAAGTGCTCTGAGTTCCTATCAGTGTTCAGCTAAAGTTGCAGTTTCACTCTGCACGGAATTGAAACTCATGTGCTCTTTGCTGGGTGACAGTGAGTTCCTAATATGAAAAAAAAAAATCAGACTCGTCCAAAAGAAAAGGCAAAGTGTCAGGACATCATTAAAATTTCCAAAGTTTGTAGGTACAGACCACAAGGCCAGTCTCCAAAAACACAGAGATCTGTTGAAAACTGCAAGGTTGGATGACTGGGAATGTGCTTTAGAAAACCTCCTTTTGACCAAAGCAAGTGTGCGTTAACCATCTCCTATTTAAGCGATGTTCCAGTGTTTGTTATATACTATGGATGTGGTTAGGTGCTTGAAGAAATCAACTCGCTATCCAGCTTGTGCCAAGTCATTCTCTTAGGTACTATTTCACAGCTAATTAAGCACATTTGCTTTACAATAAGGTAAATGAGTGGAAGCTAACTTTCTCTCCTGGTGACATACAATCTGTGAAATATTCAGAGTGGAATAGCTAGCTTAGGGTGTTTGCAGTGAAGGCTTTCTTCCTACCAGAAATGCATTGGAAGGTCTTGCAGAATGCAGCAGGATTTTAGCGAGACATCTGCATTAGTTATAATAACCCCCAATGAAAACCTCAGTGCATCCTGTGTGAAAAGAAAAATCCAGATAACAGTAAATAGCAGAGGAATTGTACTTATTAAGGTACTGTTAGTGATCAGGCACAAAGGTGAGCAATATAGTCCTGAACCTATAGTCAGTTAATGAGCCCTTTCCTAGACCTTGATTGAAATAGTAATGATGCTGCACACTTTCTTGTTTTGATTTATGTCTGCATGACTCAGCCACTGAATCCAGGGAATTTTAAAGTATTATTTAAAATTCTTTCCCTGTTCATTCTACAGGTTCCAGTCTTCCAAAATGAGTTCCTCAGCTCCACCACAGTCAGAGAAATTATGAACTGCTATGTAGGGAGAGAATACATTAAAAAAACCCAATCCACCTAATAAACATCCTAACCATTGAAGTAGTCTGTCCTGCTAAAGGTAGAAGCTTCTAAGTAAGAAACTCTCAAATAGACACCATGTTCCATGAAACGCTGGGTTGTCACCAGATTAAGTCTACTCATGTCGTTTTTAACTTGGTCCCTTCTGCAGGCTCCCATGCTGTTTTCACCTTTGTGTATGCTGTCTCCTCTTTCGTGTATGCTGTCTCCTATGCCCTCACTGCTATCCTTTTTCCCTGGTTTATTTTCGTTCCCTTCTCCAAAGTCTCATTCACTTAATAGACGTTTCTCCCACAAAGTATCCAGCCTAAGAGATTTGTCCAAGTTCTGGAAGGTATTTATAGCAGAAATTAACCCATAATAATAATAGTAATAATAATAACTAAACTTCAAAATATAAAATATTGTTAATGTCAGTTAGTCATTTCTGTCTCCTGTTTGTGTGACTTACACTAACGATGTGGAAAAGAAAAGAAGGAACTTGAGCTTCTGCAAATCTTAGTTGTCTGAAGTGAATGTTACTCTTATGTAATGTGTTTGTCTCCTAGCTGATTGATCTTATACTACATCACCAAGTGTTTTGCAATTGCTTTCCTTTGGGGTTCCCCATGGCTTGGATGCTCATGTTATTGGAGTTGGTCTTATTATAATCCTTTATGGTATAACACTGTAGCCAGGTAAAAGGCACAGTTTAAAATGAAAACCATGTTCAAAAGCAGCAAAGAAAAGAGCAAATTGCGGCATATGAGACCAAAAGGGAGAAAACCCCACTTTTGTCACAACAGCACATGGATGTATGAGTAATGTGAGAATTTGTTTAAAAGGGGAAAAAATAAGAGTACTCGGTTACTTTTATGGGGAGTGGAAGAGTAAATGAGGTACTGTTGTTTTAATTTTAAGTACATATATTTGAGGAAGTAGGTTGCAACAGTTGTTTCACATTTAATTATTTCTCAAGCTGCAGTCCAGCTGAAGAGTAGTGACAGAGTAGTGAATACTGCTGTTGTCTTGAGTGAGTTATGTCATGTTATACTCTCCTCCATACCTGAGCTGAACCAGTGGGGACCTCTTTTACGCTGTTTTCTTCTGCTCCAATTTACACTCTCCTCCAATGACAAATCTGCCAGACCTGGAAGCACACAGAAAATGGTAGGTTAAACTTTCGTTTTAAATTTTTTCTTAGACCTCTTTGATGAGAACTGTTGTGTAAGACTTTCAAGAGCATATTCTCTTTTTCTGCTTTCTAAATATTATTGTGGTTAGAAACTGCATTTATTTGTGCTAATACTATCTGGCTAGCATTTAATTGTACTACTGTTCTACAGAATGAGTATAATCATGTCTTTTCTAATTCCTATAACTTGTGAGGTGTTTTCTTTTTCTCTAGTCTTTCCCCTTTCAGCTTCTAAAATATATATGGAATCCCTACAGAAAAACTTCCTTCAGAAACACCTAGCTGTATTGCTGCTGGATATTTGAAGAATACTCTAAATCATTATGGGTTTGTGCACATGCTAGTTAATATCAGGAGATTAATGCTTTTTTGAACGTCTTATAAATCCAAGCGTAGATCACAGAGAAAAGGACAGTTCACAGGATATCTCTAGCTGTACTTTTAAACTAGCTTCTCATTGCAGAGACATTGCACAAGTCAGCATTGCTTGTTCTTTTTAACTGAAACAATCTTTTTTATTTGTTCTGGTACCGTAACAGACACAAGGTGTTACACATGCAAATGGTTAGACACAGCACCAGAATGTAACAGTTTACAGTTAAAATAGCTAATGCATTAAAAAGGTACCAGGAAACAGGAGGATATACATAGAAATAAAGCGCAAAGATGGTAGGAGTTAGGCTGGCTCTACAAGAACACTTAGGTTCCTAAAAATATCATAGCACATGAGAGTTCAAAATCTAAAAGCAAACTTCTCCAAAGGCATCTTTTTTTACTTCTTAAGAAACCTACAAACATGTTTGTGAAGGTTCTTGAGACCCGGATTCACTACACCTAATTTTAGACACCTAAACCTGCAGTGTTAGTCTGTTTGGTGTGCAGTCAGGCAGAGTTCCGTCCGAGCCTCTCTCTCTCCTCTCCTGCTCTCTCTTGAATGTCAGTGCAGCCCAGATTGATGGCAATGAACTGAGGAACTTGGGTAAGTGCCTAAGATTAGGTGCCTGAGTGCACTGGCCTAGTATGAGTTCATGTAGAAAGTTCATGACAATCTAAACTGCAATCTTACCTTGCCCAAGGCCTGTTCTAGTTCTTGGACAGAGGGTTTTACTTTCGTTTAGCAAATCTTTAAAGATTGATTCTAAATAACTTTTCCTTAAGAGTGGCAAATCTGTGGTGTGGCCCCTAAGTAGCAGAGGAGGCTTTCCTTCCTTCCTGTAAAGGAAGAAAGGCAGCTGGACTTTGATTTGTGGTGGTTGTCAGTATTTCCACCAGTGACTCCAAGTACTGTGTCCTGCAGTGCAGAGAGTCTCTGCGGTTTCCCTGCCACCACTATGCCATCCTCCTTGGGCTCCCACATTGGCTAATGACCCTGTCCCTTGGAGTGTGTTGGTCTGGTAATGCAAGAGATGGAGGTAGGCAATGCTGGGCTGCCATGGGCCATTCAGTTAGGAATGGTTGGTTTTTCATTCATCTAATAAAGTATTTTAAAAACATAATATAGTGTGTCCCTTTGAAAAGAAGGAAGGCAAAATATTTACAAGAATATATTCAGATTTTTCTTCAGCAATGTCCCTTTTCATTCGAAGAAAGACCTTCAGTTTTCCAAATAATTAATATCATTGGTAGAGTCCTTCCCTTTCCCTTTCACATCACTGCCCATATTAGTGGAGGACAAAGAGCTCTAAAAAAAAGCTAGGATGGTGGGATGAAATGAATGCATTTTACCTTCTCCAAATTGTCTCTCTACTTACTCTAATTATTCCTATTCATAATTTTTATGCAAGCAGTTGTCTACACCAGGAAATAGAAAATTTAATCATCCTCTAATGCTGATTGGCCAGACTGTACTGAAGACACTGGTGAACTGTCTCACCCAGTGGCCTTCACCTGAGTGAATTTCCAAAGTGAATTGTTGTAAACCAAATGAAGGTTATTTTGATTTGTAACAAGTGACTTCACAAGACTTGAAAATAATGGCCTAGTTAGTCCAGGTTAGCTTTCTCTGAATGATAGTCATGGCTATCAGCTGGGCTGTTTTCTTTTCTGATGATTTGCTGAAAAAAAGGCACTGTAGCATTTCCTGGCAATGGGAAAAGAAAGAATGGCAGAGGAGAGGCTGTGGTGTAGTACAGTACCAGGTTACACTGCATTCAAGGTCTGTAGTGGACTTTTATGTATTTCCTTCTGTACTGAAGCTTTGTATTCAAAGTCTGAACGAATGAATTCCAAAAGTGACTCAATTTGGCTGTTGAATCTAGGCCACAGAAGTGCGGTGCTGTGTGAGACTTCATCCGACTTCTCTCACATCTGCTGCCCAGCTAGTCATTACAGCACTCCTCCAGATGCATCTACCTATGCATCTGTGGATGTATGGGTAGATTTAGCATAGTTATCTAAGGTAATGCAGAAGCACAATGTTATACAGCAGTGTTTTGCAAATCACCTGGATCAGCAGAAAGGACACAGACACCAGCACAAGGCAAAGACTTATTTTACTATCTGTTTCCAGAGGATACAGAGATGAAAGAATATGGTTAACTGCAGGAGGAATTAGAGTAATAAATCTGATCATAGTCATGCAGAAGTCACTACCGTGATTACTAGGAATATAGATTGTCACCTATCCTATTAAGTTACACTCACCCAGATCCACAGTCTCTGGGGAGCCCTGGTTACAGCAGAGATTTGGGGAACCTTTCTGTCAACGGGGAAGTCCTACGCGGTGCATCCACTCATAGGTTGGCTTCCAAATTTGCTGCAAGTGGGTCCAACTTTTCTACTATTGAATAAACAATCCAGTCATACAAACAACCTTCAAAAAAATCCCCAAAGCGGGACACTTGGCATATTATCTCCTTATTGTATTCTGCCCAAGGCCTGGCCAGGCCCTGGAAGGAAGCCAAAGGAATCTCTTTATCTATTTTCGTTTTAATCACACATTTCTCAGGATAGCTGGGTGTCTGTTCTCACGGTCTTACAGCACGCCTCCAAACAGAGGAAAATTCCTTGTTGGTTTCTATTACAAATTATATTGTTTGGTTGTGAAGTTTATCCATAGGTCAACTTTAATTTGGGGTGTATGGCTCAGGCCCCAGCACTTCAAGAGGGCTCAGTGGTCTAAGTAAACAGAGCGTACAACTGGAAGCTTCAGTTAATCTCCAAGTCTATGTCACCTGCAATGCATGTCTTAGGCAACACTCAACAGGGTTTTCACATACTGTTTGACTGGGTCTTTACATGTTCTTGTGTCCCAGCCAAAGAGGAAAAACATTTCCGTGTAGCTTGAACACGTAACCTAATCATCTGCTTTTTCAAGTAACTGGGTAATATCTGGTTTTCAACTGCTTAACTGGGTATTCACATTTAGTCAATATTATTCCATGCACAACTAATCCTGGTTCTTTAAGAGCATTCTGTGCGCCATGCATCTCCAAGCCTTCAACATTGAGTTTTTCAGGGACAAATGATGATGTTGGTTATTGTGGGGTTTATTGTCTTTTAAATCTCTTGACCAGCACTAGACGCAGGCAGTTAACAAACTGTGCAAAGCAGCAAAATGGTCACAGCTCCTCTGCCAGTGCTAGGCAAGCCAGAGCTCGCAGCCTGATTGCCTGGCTGGCTTCCTCTGGACAGAGGGACAGGGTTTCTTTGACATTGACTGCTCCTGAGGAAGTAAGTCATGAAATATTAAAAGCTTATTGGTCTTCCCATAATACGCACAAATCTATAAAGTAGGCAAGACCACAAACATTTGAGAGACAGGGAGCAAGTTTTGGAAGGTTCTTTAAATGTCTGTAGGATTTTGGCTCTAATTATTTACTGTGTATTATCCCTTTATGGGACATGCTCCGTTTTAAATCTGTCTTAGATTTTCATTTTTACACTTCACATTGATATACTGCCCTCTTGGCCCACTGTCCTTATTGGATAGCAAAAGTGCAAGTTGGTATTAAACCATACGGAAGTATTGCCCTTGACTGGCTTAAGACAACCATACATCTTTTCTAACACTAGAGGAAAAATTCTTATGATAATGTGAAACTCAAATTAGGCACTGTTAGTGTGGTTTTGAAATTGTGCACTAGCTTTTAAGTGGCTACTGATTTTCTCCATCTTTCATATGCTTCAAAAAAATAAATTTTCTTATTTATGCTATTATAGAATGGCAATCTGTTGGATGTTTAAGACTGCTTGTTTCCCCTTCAGAAAAAGAAAATTCACAGAAATGTAGCCTTTAATCACCTGCCTTGTCATTTTTTCAGTAGATTTTTTTTTTAATGATTCCATATTTAGAGAGTGATATTTCTCATAATGTTATAATACTTAGTGATAAGAAAGCAAAGAAAGCATTTAAGGAAATACCAACATATGACATCCCCAAACTTTCAGTCCTACCTGCACATCCACTTCTAGCCAGCGTGAGAGACAGGACTCCAGGTTAGCTGTATATTTCGTCTGACCCAATACGAGGTTGATATGATGGCCTATGGGCTGTTCTCAATGCATTAAATTAATACGTCTTTATTTCTATATCTTTAGGTACCTCATGCAAAGATGCAAAATGCATTGCTGTTTGTCTTGCTCTTCCTGTTTCCAATGCTGCTGTCAGGAGCTTGGTTTCCCAAAAGTTTGCCCTGTGATGTTAAAGTCTCTGAAGATACTGTGACAGTGGACTGCACTGATCGGCGTCTCATGGAAGTCCCCAGAGGCATCCCTGCAAATGCTACCAACCTTACCCTGAGTATTAACCATATCCCCCATATTTATCAAAGATCTTTTGCTCATCTTGAAAACTTAATGGAAATTGACTTCAGATGCAACTGTGTGCCTGTCAGAATGGGGCCCAAAGATCATGTGTGCACCAGGAGACTAAACATTGAGACTGGCAGTTTTGCTGCCCTGACAAGATTGAAGTCATTGTATTTGGATGCAAACCAACTGTTGGAAATACCCCGGGGTCTTCCTGCTACTTTAAGTCTGTTGAGCTTGGAAGCAAACAGTATATTTTATATCCAAAAAACCAATTTGTCAGAGCTAGGAAACATAGAAGTATTGTATCTGGGACAGAACTGTTACTACCGTAATCCATGCAATGTTTCATTTGAAATTGAAAAAACAGCCTTTCTGGAGCTGAAAAACTTAACAATTCTATCCCTGAAGTCTAACAACTTAACTCATATTCCACCCAATTTGCCATCTACTTTAAAGGAATTGTATATTTACAATAACATGATCCAAGTGGTTCAAGAACATGATTTAAGTGCCCTTCACAACCTAGAAATTCTTGATCTAAGTGGTAATTGCCCACGTTGCTATAATGCCCCGTATCCTTGTATTCCCTGCCCTAATAACACAATTGAGATACATTCAAACACTTTTTATTCCTTGAAAAATTTAAGAATTTTACGACTTCACAGTAACTCTCTTCAGAGCATACCTAGCAGCTGGTTTAAAAACATGAGGAATCTAAAAGAGCTTGACCTTTCCCAAAATTTCCTCATTAAAGAGATTGGAGATGCTCAGTTTTTGAAGTTCATCCCCAGCCTTGTAGAGCTTGATCTGTCCTTTAATTTTGAAGTGAAAATGTATTCTCCAGACTTGAATCTGTCCGAGACATTTTCTTCCCTCTCTAACCTGGAAACCCTGAGGCTCAGGGGTTATGTCTTTAAAGAACTGAGAGGAAGCAATCTAGATCCATTGCTCAGTCTTAGAAATCTAACAGTGTTGGATCTTGGGACTAATTTTATTAAAGTTGCTGACCTAAAAGTGTTCAATAAATTCCCAGCTCTTAAACTCATAGACCTCTCAATGAATAAAATCTCTCCTTCTTCAGATGAAAGCAACTTTTATGGATTTTGCTCTAACTCTGGAATTTCAGTAGAGCAATTCAACAGGCAAGTATTACAAGAGATGCATTATTTCAGGTATGATGAGTATGGGCGAAGCTGCAGGTCCAAAGACAAAGAGGCTGCTTCCTACAAATCTCCAGTTAAGGAAGAGTGCCTGAAATATGGAGAAACTCTGGATTTAAGCAGAAACAACATATTTTTTATTAACCCCTCAGACTTCCGTGGTCTTAGTTCCCTCAGATGCCTCAACTTGTCAGGTAATGCGATAAGTCAAACTTTAAATGGAAGTGAATTCTCTTACTTGTCTGGATTGAAATATCTGGATTTTTCTAATAACAGGATTGACTTGCTATACTCAACTGCTTTCGAAGAGCTAAAATTTTTAGAAATTCTAGACCTGAGCAATAATGAGCATTATTTTCTGGCAGAAGGTGTTACTCATGTGCTTAGTTTTATGAAAAACTTGGCCCATCTGAAGAAGCTGATGATGAATGAGAATGCAATTTCTACCTCTAATAGCATAGGAATGGAAAGTCAATCTCTTCAAATCTTAGAATTCAGAGGAAATCATCTAGATGTGTTATGGATGGATGGGAATGCTAGATACTTGTCATTCTTCAAGAATCTGACCAACCTGGAACAACTGGATATTTCCTTCAATTCGCTCAGTTTTTTGCCTCAAGGTGTTTTTGAAGCTATGCCTCCAGAACTCAAGATACTCAACTTAACCAATAACCGGATGAAGAGTTTTAACTGGGGAAAACTTCAATATATGAAGAAACTTGTAACTCTGGACCTTAGTAACAACCTTCTGACTACTGTTCCCCGAGAACTGTCCAATTGCTCTTCAACGCTCCAAGAACTGATTCTCCATAACAATCACATTCAGCAGCTAACCAAACATTTTCTCAGAGGTGCTTTTAAATTGAAATACTTAGACCTCAGCTCAAACAAGATCCAAATAATTAAGAAATCTAGCTTCCCTGAAAATGTCATTAACAATCTGAGGATGCTGCTTTTGCATGACAATCCTTTCAAGTGCAATTGTGATGCTGTGTGGTTTGTTGGGTGGATCAATCATACTCAAGTGACTATTCCTCTTCTGGCCACAGATGTGACGTGTGCTGGCCCAGGGGCACATAAAGGAAAAAGCGTGGTTTTCTTGGATCTGTATACCTGTGAGCTGGACACCTCATACTTAATCCTGTATGCTCTGTCAGCTTCAACTGTCCTAGGCCTTATGGTGTTCACAGTCATGAGCCACCTCTATTTCTGGGATGTGTGGTATAGTTACCATTACTGCACTGCCAAGTTGAAGGGCTATCAGCGTTTATCTTTACCTGATGCTTGCTACGATGCTTTTATTGCCTATGACAATGAAGACCCAGCTGTGAATGAGTGGGTACTGACAGAACTGGTTGAAAGGCTGGAAGATCAAAAAGCTAGACAGTTCAATTTATGCCTGGAAGAAAGGGACTGGCTCCCAGGACAGCCAGTCTTTGACAACCTTTCCCAGAGCATTCAGCTGAGCAAAAAGACCATATTTGTGCTGACCAACAAGTATATTAAAAGCGGCAGCTTCAGGACAACATTTTATATGGCCCACCAGCGGCTTCTAGATGAGAAAATGGATGTCATTATCTTGATATTTCTTGAGAAGGTTTTGCAGAAGTCCCGGTATGTCCGGCTGAGGAAGAGGCTGTGTGGGAGTTCTGTACTGGAATGGCCAACTAACCCTCGATCTCAGCCCTACTTCTGGCAGTGCCTGAAAAATGCAATAGCTACAAGCAATACCCTGGCTTACAACAAACTTCTCCAAGAAACTGTTTAGCTCTACCCTTCCTTATAAATATTGTTATGACACACCGTGAGCAAAAAATCTTAAACTTCATTTGGAGGAACTGTCAAAGCATGGAGGAAAATGTAATTGTGATATTATACCCCAAAATGAAATGCACAATTAGTCTCAAAGCTGATAGTTCACTTGTTTTGCTATGACAAGATTGAACAGGAACTATTACCAGCACAGATGTTTAGCTGACATACACCTTGCTTGGCATGATTGCTGCACAGCAAGAGAAGATGCACTACCCACTGGAAGTCCCTGGTTTAGAACAGAATCACCGCTTCCAGTTTTCAGTTCACTGGAGGCCTCCAGCATCTCCTGTGGTTGGGTTAAGTGTGGGTGAGATACTTGCTCAGCTTACTCTAGTACACAGACTGCCAGAAGGAGTTTGGTTGTGCCTAAAGTTGCTGCTGTTCAGATCACTCTTGGAGTAAATGTCATTTTCATAGAAAATTATAGTTTCTGTACATGGTGTATTTATGAAAAACAAGTAAAGCATTTGCCAACAAAATTGTCTCAGAAAATACCCTTAGCAAAGCTATGCTTCAATTTCAGGAGTCAGGAAAAATTAAGAATGATTATCTTTTCAACTTGGGCTTACAGCTGCTGAGCCTACCACTTCTGCCTGAGTGGGCAACAGCCTTAATTGCTGGGGAAATGAATTTCTGGTGGGACTGCACCCAGGGGCTTAGAAAAATAGTCAAAATTGAGAATCAAATGTGCATCTGGTGAGAAATTCTTAATTTGGGTGTACAAAGTATAAGACAGAAGAAAGCCCTACCGAATTTTTTAAAACTGAGGTGTTTTGGTTTGGTTTGGTTTTGGTGGGAGAGTATCTCTGTTCAAGACACACAGTCCTGAGCCCAAAGAAGCTGATCTAAATTTGTGGCCTTATCTCTCAGCACTTTGGTTTCCTTCCTTTATTGTTACCAAGGGATACTGCTAATGACAAAATTCTAAGCAAAAGCAGACCTACATAACTGAGCTTTTTTTAAAGAGAAACACCCACAAAATCAAAACCATTTTCACCAGTGTAAATCCAGAAACATTTGAGGCAATAGTTTCAGTCCTTTTCTAGCAATGGCATTGTTGAAAGACTGATAACTGATTTATATAATCATGGAAAAGATGGCAGGCTTGTAAAACAGAAGGTTTCGTCTTCTGGTTTCTAAATATTTTTCTGAATATTTTCTTTCATTTTACAATCTAAGTTCCAGTCTCACTGTCTTAACTGTTGGGGTTTTCTATGTCATACTTCACATAGTAGTACCTGCAACTCTGGTGTCATAAATTTTATCAGTATTTTCTTCCACAAGAATGAGAGGTTCTGGAAGTATGTGTTGCTTAGAAACATACATGTCCAGTCTTGTATTTTCCTACAGATGTAGTACTTTTCAGTTAAAGAGAGAAACTGTCAATGAGAACTATTTTTTGTGAATATGTCTTCTTTTCCTGCCCTAACTTTTTTATGCTTTGTCGCGGTCCGGGCGCAAGTGTCCATGCCGCCTCCCAAGGAGGAGAGGGGGATCAAAGGCAAAATGAGGGAAGAAAACCTCCCGTCAACTTGTAGGCACGTATAGAGATTGAGAGAGTGTTAAATAGGTTTATTATCAGATATATTCACATA
>JAVSBS010017899.1:0-19161 GCA_033124195.1 Coracias cyanogaster
TAGATAAAAGTTCTTTAACATGAGGGTGATAGGTCACTGGAATGGGCTGCCCAGAGAGGTGGTGGAGGCCCCATCCCTTGAGTCATTCAAGGTCAGGCTTGATGGGGCTCTGGGCAACCTGACCTGGGTAGAGATATTGAGTAGGGAGGTTGGACCAGATGACGTCTAGAGGTCCCTTCCAGCCTAAAACATTCTATGATTGATTCTGGGTTTTTTGAGAAAAAATCATGCTGACCTGGGTATAAATCAGTGGTCTGTTAAAATCTAGCAGATAGATAGAGGTTTGACAGAGAGAGTTTTCTGTAGTTTGCATGTCTCTTGGTGTTGTGTTCTGCTAGGACACATATGTGGAGTCAGATACCAAAGAGTAATTAGTTTTCTTCTGGAGCCTTACTGTAGCACCTTTTTGCTCAGGCCCCCAGTTTGAGTACCAGAAAGACATTGGGTGAAAAAAATGTAATGGGAATGGTGCATGGCTTGTACTCTTTGTTTCAGTCAAAAGTCCTCCCAATGCTGACTGGAAGAATTGTGTTGACAGTTGCATGTTTTTCATGGATAATTTTACCCATCTTGAATTAGAAGTGACTGTGGATGATCTCAGAGAGCTGCAGGTTCCTGCAAGTAAGGAAATTAAATTATTGACTAAATCCCTGTTACTCAAAAAGAATGGCTTTAAAAAATTGTTTCCTAAATAGATTCTTTTGCTTATGTTTATTATGTTTAAAAGAGTGTGCACGATGACAAAGTGCGAAGAAAAGTCCTTGGGAACAGAGTAAAAATAAAAATGTTCGGTCTTTTCAAAGAATTAAGTTAAAGCAAGTTTTACTGTCTTGGTAAAATAAAACCTACTGGACAACTTTAATTAAAAGAATCAGAATAGCCTCGTTGAATATTACCTATCTTGCTTCTTTTGACTGATAGTCTGTACCAGCCCACTGTGTCCAATAGTGTGATAAAGAGTTAGGTGGGTAGAAGTCAGAATGAGAAGGGGAAACTTGCCCTAAAACCTCAGAAAGTTCATTTAAAACTAGCTTTTAGATTATTCTTTTGAAAACAACTTTGCTTTTTTCCCCCCTTAGATCATAGCAGATAAGTCCAGTGTGTTCTACTGTATTTTTCTCTGTGCCTCTGTACCTGTGGTGTTGAAATTGGACAATCCCTGACTTATTTGCACTGATGCAAATGCACATTGTCTATTTGTATTTGACTGTGTGAACTTCTCTGGCATGGCACTGATGAACTGGGAGCTCAGTGAAGAGCAACAGAAGTACTTACAAGACTATAGCAAATTTTTGAAGTGCTGATGAAAGAAACTAGCTTAATGATTGGAAAAGGTTTGCTCTGGAGGCAGGATCCTAGGCAACGTGGCTAAAGTAAAATGGCTGGCTTGCATTGCCCTAAGTAGATGATTTCAGGTTCAGTATTAAGGCATGTTTTTTTCCAGCAAGGATCTAAGCAGTATGTAGGAACTCATGGAAGCCCTATTGCTTATGTCATTTAAAAATATAACTAGGAAAGCTCAAAGGAATATACAAACAAAAATCCTGCAGTTGACTGGGGACTGTAGGCCAGATGTTGCCTAAGTAAAGATGCCCATCCCCCTCTTTAGTTTCTGTTATTGTTATCTCACCAGCAGCTAGGGGAGTGGACTACGTTCCTTACAGAAAATGCATCTTGGATCAGCTGTGTTACAACTAAAACTGGTTGGTATCCAAGGAAAGGAAGTGGTGTGTTGTACTTGCGCCACTTCAGGTGTAATCCTTTGGTTTGAAGTTGGACATGGCTGTAACAAGAGCAGTGAGCCCTAGCATCCACAATGAGATATAAATAATCCTTTGAGACAGAGGAGACAGAATGAGCTCTGAGATTTATATGTTACTGCTTTCATCCCTGGCACAAAAAATAATACAAATGTGCGTTAGAAACTGGTGCTATGAGCCTAAAATGTCTTTCTTGGCCTTCCCTTTTCCCATTAAGACTTTTTCTGTTTTGCTGAAGCATTAGTGGCATATAATGTTCCTATTTCCTGAGGGTGGAAACAAAGAACTGGAAGTGCAGGACGGAGTAGGAGGGAAGGGCCTGAGAATGGAATTGGCTGCTCTGCAGGCTTTGCCAGTGGCGAGTTCAATTTCTGGTGGGTCTCTCTAACCCGCTTTCTCTATACATGGGCTCCTTATGATGCTTCACTGAACTCAGCAAATTGCTCCACCCATTCTCTTTCAGGTCATCTCTCTCTTCTTTGCAGCCTTGATCTCACTTCTGTTCTTCAAGCTGCCACTTCTGCCTCATTGGTCTCTCACCTGTGTCCTAGACAAGAGCCAATTTTGGGCAATCTGATTCCCAAAATCGAAGTGAGAGCCTGGTCTAAGCCTTGAACTAGCATAGAATGATTGATGTTTTCCTCTAAATAAATTTCTATGTATAATTGACAAAAGGTAAAAGAAATTTTAACTTAGTTAAAGATCAAGTCAGATGTTTCTGAAGCTGAATAGGACCCTTGTATTGTCTGTTCTTGTTGCACAGCTCAGTCATTTAACAATGAGACCGAGATACTGTGAGGGAAGGAGCCTGAGTCTGAATGAAGTTTATGGGTTTGTAGACTGGAACTGAAGAGAGTGAAACTGGAGAAATAATCTATTTTGTTAAAGTTACCAAGCTACCAAGGTAGCTCCCTAGTTGCTTGTTACTGCATAGTGCAGTAACACCTGCAAAAATGGTTATAGACAGACAATAGCGTTGGTGTGCGGTTCAGTGGAGTATCATCTGTACAGTGCAGGATTATTTGATAGTGCTTTGGGAACATGAGGCTCAAACTTACGATGGAACAGACAGAATTCCCACCTGGGCAAGCGGTGGTCATATAAGGATGAAAACTATGGTAAAACTGTTCTCTGAGCCGTTTTCTCTCTCCCCCATAGCTTCCTAGTTTTGTGCATATTGAACACTCTAATTTACATGCTGGAGCTAAAGCTTGTGTATTGTATAGCTTGTTGGCACAGTCAGCAAAATTTAAGGGAATAATCTTAACTGAAGATCATTTCATATTCCCACTTCTGATTCAAGGAATATGTTATGTTACAAGCCTCTGTTAGGGCAACATTGTAAACTTGAAAAATGATATTTGGAATAGGTGTGTGGGCATAATTGGATGGAAGCTAGCTGGTAATCAATTTGCATGGAGTGGGACTTGGGGAGGAGGTTTGGGCAGCAAGATCAGGGCAGGTAACAAGTCAGTAAAGTGATTATGCCTCAGTGCTTCTCTGCCTTGTTTTACAAGAAGCATTCTTTTCTTGCTTAACAGGAATAAACCAATAATGATAAATAATGCTAATAATTTATTAGTTTTAAAAAGAAAAGTAGCCTCTATCTGAAAATGTATGCAGCCAACAATTTGAGAAACAAGCTCTATGACAGCCCAAGGCTGTGAAACTGATTAAAATGGTAAAAAGTAGTTATAATTAACCCATAAATCATGAAGCATTCTCTGAAAAACCAGGTTGCCTCCTTGAAACCAGAAGAGAAATTAATAAAAGAGCAGCACTTTAATGATGGTGTTTTAATATTAGTTCTTTCTGTAGTCTGTTTTGAAATGTCAGTTCCTCTCATGGAACGAAAGGCAATTTCAGAATGCAGGGAATTCACATAGAAGAGGAACATTATCTTTTAACTGACTGTCAGTTTTGCCTTTACCTCCTAATGGACAGAATTATTTTCTATACTGTGAATATGAACAGCATACATTTTCTGCTTTTGCTAAATATTCCTTACTGTAAAACCCTCATAAAGTCAAAAGCATAATTAGAGATTAAGACAGTAAGCATATTTTTACAAAATATGAACATTTGTTACTGCATCTGAAGATAATCTTAATTCCTGCTAAAGGGCTTTGAAAATTTTTGTCCACAAAGACCAGTTTAAGAATTGTATTCTCTGCTTGGCTTTTTGCCCTCCATTGTATGTTTTGAGTGCTTGTGCATAGATCCTGGTTCATATATTTCTAGGCATGCATGTCTAGTAAGGCTACATTCTTAATTTAAACCTTTTCTTAGGCCTATCCATATCTTGCTTTCGTAAGCCACTGACACTTTTCCTCCCACTTAACCCTTCAGGCCCTTGATTTCTTTTCCAGTTTCTTGACAGTGCCCTTAAGGCCCTTTTGCCGCTCTGTGCTTGCTTTATCTATGCAGATTTGCAGATGCTTTCGCAGACTTGGTCAGCAAATGTTAACGTTATTTGTCTAATATGTGATATTGCTTGTCTGGCCTTGTGCTTGGCCTCTTCATCGTTTTCTATCCATCAGTAATCAGAACTCGCTATATAATAAAACTTACTTTCAGGTCTAAAAGTGTCATTGTTTAGGGTCAAGGCTGTCCACTAGACCTACAGCAGACTCTTTCTGTTAACCCCTCTCCCCTTCCAAAGGGAATAAAGGAGAGAGACTTATGTTTTAGTTTTCTTTTCTAATCCACCTTTAATGAAAATAATTATAATAAAATGGAATATATACAAAACCAATATCAAAACCAATTCCCCTCCTCGATGGCAATTATGTCACTGTCACCACTGATGCTATGGAGCAGGCTCTGGAGAAGTCCCAGCAGCTGACAGGAACAGGATTTAGGAGCTGGATTCTGGAACTGGATGCAGGAACGCGCAGATCGGGATCAAAGGCAGAATGGATGGAGTCCTCTGATGCTGGCTATTGAAGAAGAGAGACTGATGCTTGTGATCTCTTCAGCTTTATACTGAATATGACGTATATGGGATGGTAGACTAGCATTACGGTTGGACTGGAGGATCTTATTGGTCTTTTCCAACCTAAATGATTCTGTGATTCTATGAATACCTTGTTGGTAAGTTTAGGGTCACCTGTCCTGGCTGCTTCTCCCTACAGGTGCGGCCTTTTACTTTCTGCACCGCCAGTGTGGTACACAAGATTTAGCAGTGACCTTGGTCTGCACACCAATCCTTGGTAGTAACTCTAAACATCGAGTGTTATCACTGCTAGAAGCAGATGCTGTCTGTGAAAATATGCCATTTACTTCAGAAAATAAGAGACTTGGTTGAAAGTAAAATCAGTCAACAGAATTGTTCTGTTCTAACTCAAACCAGGACAAAAAGCAAGGTCAGCATTGCTGAGTACATGAGAACATGATTTTAGGGATGGACTCTTTACATCACACATCCTTTGTTTAAATACTGTTTGTGAAAAAGGTTTATTTTCCTTCCCTTTTTTTAATGCCAAAATAGTCTGGATCTTTTTCCAAGGAAAAATTTTCAAATTTCTTCTATCATAACATTACTGTGAAATTTGAAGCTTTTACTTAAACTTAGCTTTTGTGTGTTGTAATGGAGAAAGAAATGACAATTTTCAAATAATTTTTACTACCACAGAATTTTTTCACCTAGAAGTTACTAATGTGGCTGTCTTAAGGGATACTTAAGTCAGACTCCCTGAACATAAAATTGTGCTTAAGAGTTTTGGAAATACAGCCTTTTACACAGAGCTTGAGGAAAGTTTGCTGCTGTGCCCTGTAGCTTTTAAATTACCTTATTTTTTCCTCTTTGAAGCCTTATGTCTTTCTTTGTACAGATAAAAGTATACTTGCTAAAGGTAAATCATACTTGAAGTTGAAAACATGATGTTTATTTCCACATGTATAAAAGTGCATTGCAAGGATCTGTGCACAGTTGTACTGAGAGAAGTTAAATTGATAAGAGCACAGTGAAACTATACCTGGTAGGTACAGCTGTTAACTTCTCTTTCCATCAAAGAAGCTAAATGTGATAGGCAGCTGCTGATTGTTTTTCTTCCTCTTCTTTCTACAGTCTCCTTTATTTACTGTATGAAAATTGAAAGGGAACAGTTTCTGTATCACTCCCAATTCCTGTTATTTTTTAGGAGAGTTTCTATTAGGCAAGTGATGGGTAACATAATTGACAGGGCATTTCTTCATATTTTTCACTCTATAATGTCATTAATGGGATTTTGCTTCCAGGTGTAGATGTTAGAAACTTGAGTATAATTACTAATGTTTCTTTGAAAAGTACACAAGTCACTATAAAAATTGTCAGTTAAGTCAAATCTTGTGAGGTGGGAAGAGATTTTATTCGGGATCTTTGTTGACTTATTAAGTAATATGCATGTAAATTGAGTATATAAATCAAGTACCTAATAAGCAAGTGGAAGAAAGAATGTATATCTTTAATTTTAAATTATTTTTTTAAAAATTGCAATCGTTCCAAGAGATCAGTGTCTGTCTTGTTAGGCATAGCAGAAACATAATGGGGAGGCAATGAGAGAGTCTGCGTAAACATGGAGCAGCAGTGACTGAATTTTGGTTAGGAAGATAAACTAGGTTCACAAGCAAAGCTGTGCGTCTTCTCTAGCCAAGTATATATGTGTCATGGCAGAGAGATTTAAAGGAAAGCACTGTGCCTATCTAAATAAATGGCAATATGTCCACCGGTATGGGTTGGAATACAACACAGAGGCTCAGAATCTCCCCAAATACCTTTAGGCTGCACCTAAGGAGTCATCAGGAGGGGACTGTTTAGCTGCCCATAGCTCTCTTCTTTAGTCAGGTACCTACTGAAGATGATTCAGCTCAGTCTACTGACTGTAGAGGTTGTCTGAGTGATTTTGCTTCTAATTTGGGCAGCCTATCCAAGCCTCAAGGGCTTAATAAAAATTCATGAAAATAAGTACCTCTTCCCTTTAAAGGTTTTGGAAGTTCTTAACTGGGATCCTACTAGGAAATGTATAATCAGAGCATGGAGGATCAGCTTCAAGACTCCTGATGGTAAACAAGGAAATAAATCCCTTTCTTTGGAGAGCATTCTAAAATCAACTTTTGGATTGTTGTTGTAAACTTGGAGAATCCCAAAAGACAAAGACACAACCTATTTAGATAATCTGTGAGAAACAAATGATCAAGCCAGCTAGAGTAAATCTTTTATGAAATGAAGTACATTGTTGAGGAATAACTCCTTTAAGCTTAGTTATACATTATCATCTAAAGCCTTTCTCTCAAAATTAAATTCATAGACAGAGGGGACTGTAAAAGTCCACAAGCCTTTGTTACAAATTCCACTCCACTCCCAGACATGTTTTAAGTATTTTGGAGTCATTCAAAATATTCTCTAATAGTAACAGAGGGTAAAAGGATATATGGTGACTATTAAAATGATTTATATACTTAATTAAACATTTCTCTGTACTGCTTTAAAGCGATATATTTTTTGAAGAAAAATACATTAACTTCATAATATTAAAACCCTGAGTGATAAATTACGTGTTGATCTCCCCTGATTCACTTCCTGTTTGCTTGTACAAAGATTTCTGTGAATAGCAGTTATTGTAATTATTATCTTAAGAAAGAAGATAGACAGTATTATGTTAAGCTCAAAGTGTTGTACAGGCATTGAGGGACAGCTTTTCACAACGGCACAGTGAGATTTATCCTAGTGAGATGCATAACCGTAGCTGCAATGGTATCACAGCGGCACAGGAGCAGTTATAGTAGCAGAGAACTGCTACTGCAAGGAGGTGGGAAGGCCTGTTACTTGATGGATGACACAATCATGGTTCCCTATTTATCATGAATGAGAAGAAATATTAATTCCACTTTTGGTACTCTGCCTAAATGTGGTGAAACAATGTACAGCGTAAATTGATTGCGCTAGTAGTTTATTGACTCTCCTAGATGTTGTGCTCATTTATCTTTTTAGTGATGCTCACTGAGAGATAATATTAAGCTGATATGAGCCATAGTACAAAACATGCAAGGGGAGAAAAGACAGTGCCTGCAAAGGTACAGCATTTTCTTTGCCCTGAAGAATTTTTGAGGTGCACTTATGTTGCATCTAGATGCTTTGTGTGAGGAAGAAGTATGACAGATATATGAGGGAAATCTGTTGAATCAAGTGTAGCAGATGGAAGCTATATCCATATGATTTCTACTGAGAAATAAACCTAGAGAAGTCAGTTAACAACAGAGGAAGAAGCATTGTTCCAGTGGGAGGAAAAGTATGATTTGGAAAAATTATTGGGACGGGTAAGAAGAATAGAATGAAAATCTGGCATTGTTACAATTTCAGCTTCTATTAGTGGAACAACTTAAAATACATAAAAGTACTTTGTTCCACAGGGATAGATACCTTTACAAATCTGCTGCAAGTTCAAAAGAGGGATTAGATAAATTCATAAAGCAATACTAAAGAGAATGTATTGGGCATACTGTCCAGCAACCCTAGTGTTGTATTTGTGGATGCTGTTGGAATAGTAAGGGAATGGATGACATAGAGGCCAGGCTTGCAAGCGGTCTCCAAATAGTACCTCTTCCTGTCACTGGAGACACAGCTAAAACTTGGATTAGATGAACGTTTATCCGCTTCAATGTTCTTTCTTCTGTTTTGAAATGCAGTTTTGCACAAAAGCACACAGAATTGTTTTTCTCTTGTCCGCACATTCAAAAACACAAGTGTTCTTGCAGTAAGGAGGGCTGTCAGAAATTCTTGATTAAGAACTGACAATTTTTATATTGTGTTGACAGCCCCGTTTTTTCCATTTGCCTCTCTGCCTCCTGGGAATGAGATACTTGGACCAATACTAAAAGGTGGAATTTCTACAAAGTAGTGTAGGGTGGAGCATCCTTTCTGCAGTGGATCAAGCTTCTGTCAGCTTTTAGGGAATAGAATATTGGAACTGCCCTTAGGTATCCTGTAGGAATTGGGGGCTGTAGGACTAATAGTTCTTTGTGCTACCTCAGATTTGCTCTAATTTCACAGATGAATGGACAACTCGGTGAATAAAGAACTGGCTTGATGGTCATATCCAAAGAGTGGCTGTCAGTGGGCCCATGTCCAAGTGGAGGCCGGTGACAAGTGGAATCCCTCAAGGATCAGTACTGGGACCGGTCTTGTTTAACATCTTCGTCAGCAACACGGACAGTGGCATTGAGTGCACCCCCAGCAAGTTTGGCAACAACACCAAGCTGTGTGGTGCGACTGACATGTTGGAGGAAAGGGATGCCATCCAGAGGGGCCTTGATAGGCTGGAGAGGTGGGCCCATGGCAACCTCATGAAGTTCAACAAGACCAAGTACAAGGTCTTGCATCTGGGTCAGGGCAATCCCAAGCACCAATATAGGCTGGGCAGTGATTGGCTTGAGAGCAGCCCTGAAGAAAAGGACTTGGGGAGTACTGGTGGACGAGAAGGTCAACATGAGCCATCAGTGTACACTTGCAGCCCAGAAAGCCAATCGTATCCTGGGCTACATCAAGAGAAGTGTGGCCAGCAGGTCGGGGGAGGTGATTCTCCCTCTCTACTCCACTCTTGTGAGACCCCGCCTGGAGTACTGCGTCCAGTTCTGGAGCCCCTGTTACAAGAAACATACAGATGTGCTGGAACGCATCCAAAAAAGGGCCACGAGGATGATCGGAGGTCTGGAGCACCTCTCCTATGAAGACAGACTGAGAGACTTGGGGTTATTCAGCCTGGAGAAGAGAAGGCTCCGAGGAGACCTTATTGTGGCCTTCCAGTGTCTTAAGGGGGCCTACAAGAAAGCTGGTGAGGGACTTTTTAGGATGTCAGGACTAGGGGTGATGGATCAAAACTAGAGGTGGGTAGATTCAGATTAGACGTTAGGCAGAAGTTCTTCACCATGAGGGTGGTGAGACACTGAAACAGGCTGCCCAGAGAGGCAGTGGAAACCCCATTCCTGGAAGTTTTTAAGGCCAGGCTGGATGGGGCTCTGAGCAACCTGGTCTAGTGGGAGGTGTCCCTGCCCATGGCAGGGGGTTGGAACTAGATGATCTTTAAGGTCCCTTCCCACTAAAACCGTTCTGTGATTCTATGATCTGGCTGGGGTCCTATCAGGTTGGAATTAACAGGGAACTTGAAATTATTTCTTTCCTTTTCTTGATTCAGTACTACCGTAGGAGCAAGGGAATGCATATACAAAGCCTTTGAATAAATTGTCTTTTCAGGTAAAATCTTCTGTCTCCCAACCTATTCAATCTTTGAGTTTTGGCAGGTTTTTTTTCCCCTAAAAGTTGTATCAATTTTTTTTTTTATTATACAAGCATCAATACAATGGGTTTTGTTCTCATCCAGGCTGGCGTCTGCACCTAAACTGCACCAGGTAAGAGCAGGAACTAAGTGTCTGAAAACTATTTTCCTACACATTTGACTCACTTCCAATTTGTCATTAGTAATAGTTGCCTTTCCAGACATTTTGAAGCGCACTAAATCAGTACAAATTTTCCCTTTGACTCAGATGAGGTCTTCAGGGGCATTTCCTTTATAGCCTCTTGTGTGAATTCTGCAAAGTGGTCCCGGATCTCCGCTAAACACACATCAGAGCTCGCAGGGCTGGGCTCTGCGTTTGCACAGATCTCACAGCGGTTTTTTGCCTTGCTGCAGTGGATGCGTTTGCAGCGCACCAGCCCCAGTCTGTGCTGACTGCTGAGCCCTCCTTCCGTTCTTGGAGAAGCTGTAATCAGTCATCTGAATTACTACGTGGCCGTGGTGTAGCCATAAGCACCTTTACGGGTAGCTGTTTTCTTCACAACAATCAGAGCTGACATCAAATGTTTACATAAGGATGATACTCGCATCTCTCTGGTATCTGCCAAAATTAGCAATTTGCTCATGGCAGATGGCTCCAAATTAATCTGGTTCACAGATGGGACTACAAATGCAATTTCTTAATAATACGGATAAAATGAAAAGGAATCTCAGTGTTTGTGACTGCCGATTCAGTTTGTTTTGATGGTCCAAAGGCCTTCTGAATCAATGGATCTCAACAGATCCATATGTCTTCCAAAAGAAGGAGCTTTACAGAAATAAGCCGTGGAAGAACATGGTTGTAGAGAAGAAATGATAGAGAAGTTTTCAGTCTTGACTGCAAGAATCTGCCTTAATCTTTGTGTAAATATCACAGATCAAGAGCATCAAGAGACAATCTTTGTGACCCAGAAATTAGATGTTGCATTAAACCATTTTATTCTTGCCCCAATCCAGTAATGTGAGAGCTCCAAAGCAAAAAGGGAAAGCTGCACCTGGTTAGATACACTCAGAGCGAGAGCAGGTTCTGAAGAATAGAAGCTGTTGAGAAAAACTAGCCACAAGTTCTCAGTATGAAAATATTTGAAAGGCACAGTAAGGAAGAAAGATTGTGTCTGAAAACAGAAAACTAGCTGTTACTGCTCCAAAGCCTAATGGCTCCACTAGCATCCAAGCTTTTCATTATTTTTATTGATGCAGTAATAATTCACAGCTATAGTTAACATGCCTTTGACATTGGCGGCTGCCTTCAAAATGAATTCCATCTAATTAAACTAAACAACAGAGAAATCAAAAGACCACTTCAGTTAATGATTACATTTAACTGGGAATGTCTTTCCTCCCTCCCCACTGCCTTCCTCCCCAAGTAATCTTAAATTTATGAGGAGATGCGAGGGAAAACTAAGAACTCGGGTTGCATAGACCTAATGAGCAGCATTGGGGTTAGGGCTTGCAGGCTGCAGTGCCAGCTACCAGCCAGCTGACAGTGGCAAATAAGGCACCAGATCCTTCTCCTGGGCCACCATAAAGTCTGTTATTAGTTCCCAGAAGAGCTGGCGGGGTCAGGCCAAGAGCTGCCTCATACCACACAAACATGTTGTGCTTGTAACTTAACACGTAGACAGGTAGAGAAGTCAGGAACACACCGTTATACGAGATGCTTCCTAGGGAGTGATCTTTATTACTTTGTGGGAGTGATTTTAGCGCTTGCCTATGTTTAGCACGCTGTGCGGTGTATTTTCAGTCAGGAGTGATGGGCGCCTGGGATTCAGCTGGGTAGACTGGGCTCCCCAGTTCAAGAGAGACAAGGAACTACTGGAGAGAGTCCAGCAGAGGCTACAAAGTCAATGATGGATCTGGAGCATCTCTGTGATGAGGAAAAGCTGAGACACCTAGGACTGGTTAGCCTGGAGAAGACTGAGAGGGGATCTGATCAGTATTTAAAAGGCAGAGGTCAAGAGGATGGGGCCAGTCTCTTTTCACTCAGTGACAAGGGACACAGGGCACAAACTGGAACCCAGGAGGTTCCATTTGAACAGGAGGAAAAGCTTTGGTGTGAGAGTGTCCGAGCTTGGTCCAGGCTGCCCAGAGAGGTTGTGGAGTCTGTCTCTGGAGAGATTCCAAACCTGCCTGAACATGATCCTGGGCCCCCTGCTCTGGGTGACCTGCTTTGGCAGCAGGGTTGGATGAGCTGATCTCCAGAGGTCCCTTCCAACCCCTACCATGCTGTGACTGCCTGTAACAAACTGTTTGTAAAGAAAATAAACCCTCTTTATGCTCCCACACAAGTAAACTTTTAGACCAAAAGAATCTGATTGATTTGATCTGTTGATTAAGGTGTCAAGTTTCAAAAAACCTACTTTGCTACCTAGCCAGCATCCATGAACATGCCTGGTTTGCTCACCACTCTTTGCTCATAAGCCCAAATAAAGCATTAGCTGCTCCCTTATGACAGCCTCCCAACATCACACAACATGTTTTTGCCTCTGGTCTGGGCAACTTCTGAAACCCAGAAGGAGCTTTTCACATAGCAGTCTAGAATCACCCATACAAATGTACAGGAGTGTCTATCTGGTGCAATAGCTACAACATTTTCCAAGGAAAGCTTCTTTGTACGGGGAGATTGAACTTTAATCACAGGCTCCTCTGAAACAAAGCTCTGGGATCTACAAAGAACTGCAGGATAGTTCCGTAAGAGTCCCCTAGTCCTCATGTGGCTGTTGCGTAGAGCTGTGCTTGGGTCTACAAAGCAGGATGGCACCGTTACGGCTTGTTTATCCCTGTGACGGGCAGTCTTGTGGTGGCAACAAGGCGGGAGGGGAGGAATCAAAAAAGCATGGACTGAGAACAATATTCTCCCTGCTCATCTCCACATTGTTCCAGCAAGGGAACGCAGTAATCCAGGATCTGTGCTCTGTCATTGCCTTGGGAGAACGTGTTGGAAAACCACTCAAGCCTGCAAGAGGCTCAGGGTCACACACGTGGTTGCTACTTAATTCATGGCACTGCGAGAGAGCTTGTGTGCTCCACTTAAATAGTCTTCAGGCAGGCAGATGAGTTAGAGGCAGTCTCTGATGCATGAGGAGCATATCATTAGCTTCCTGTTTTGAACTGCCTAGCCTTAGAAATAACAAAGGAAGGCACTGCCTAAGTGGTGATAAAGGAAGATCAGACGCACACAAGTTTGACTCTCATGCAAGACCCTGCCACCTCTCCAGATGGTCATTTCCTTGCAAGCGCAAACTCTGGAAGCCACAGTCTCTTCTTGGTTAGTACAATAACAATGCCAAAAGCACAATTTCATAGTCAAAATGGGGAGAAACACAGCCTCCTGCTTTGTCAGGGTGCGTTCTGTGCAACATCAGACAGCGCTGGGCTGGCACCAGATGCAGTCACTCGCTTCTGTGATGTTGTCTTATGATCAGATCTGATTCTTTTCTCTTCTTCTAAAGGAATGTGATTGAATAGGAGCACAACCCCACCTCTCCCAGGCAAAAAGCCCTCCCTTTTCAAGCCCCGTTAGCAACATATTACCTCATCTAAACTTGCTGAAACATCTCTCCTCCGCACACAGTCATAAATTACAGGAAATAAGGACATTTTACGTACAAAGATGACATAAAAGGCTCCAGATAGCATGATTATTAGCCTATATTAGCACATTTTGTCCTTGTTACCACTAAGAACAGAAAATACAGCAACCAGATAAAATTAATTAAAAAGCTGGACAATTCTTCCCTCCCAGAATAAATGCTGGAAAATACGAGAAAAAGAGTAGCCATAATAAAACAAAGATTATCCTGAAGACCAAGCCTGCAAGTTTCCAACTAACCATGGACCCCAGTGTCACGGCTGGGGTCAGGGGAAAGCTTATCTGTAAAATGAAAACATATCTAAGGTGCAGTGACATTCCAAGGCCTTTCAGCGTAGTTAGGAAAGTCACAGGACTGGATTAACTAAGCTCTTTAGCAAAATTCATTTCCAACCTTAAAAACAACATTAAAAACTCAGGGTTCAGTCTCTATTTTTACCCCAAAACAGCTGCTCCTATCACAGAGTAACACTTAAAATGGTGAAGAAGAAAAGGTGAAAAAAATGAGCAAACAGCATTTTGTTTCCAGAGGAGGAATAAAACTCAGCGTCAGGCATATTTGAACTCATCTGCCTACCCAAACTTCAGGAGACAATTCAGCTTGCTCATGTCAGCAATAGTAAACTCATACCTTGAGTCAGTATCAGAGGGTGTCAGGAAACTGATCTAGCAAGCAACCAGGTAGATCACAATTTGGTAGATCAACAACATGCTGTGAGACAGGTTCTGATGTCACTTATGCCATTTTTCCCTCTAGCAGCTTCATCAGTGCACAGATTTGTAACAGTCCTGAACTTTTGTCCTTTCTTTGTTTTAACTGGACAAGTGTCATTATTCAGCTAACCCCAGGCTATGTAACCATGTGATAAAACCATGTCATAGAGATAATGTGACATAATTAAGTTTTGACTACAACAAGCTTCTCAACCCTTTTTACACAGATGGGAAGTCATAACCAGGAGAGGGTGCAATTGCTCATGGCACAACACTGGTCTGGTTTCTCTAAACAGTGGGCACTCCCTAGCGCCTCTTCCTGCTGGGTTCAGTGGTTCCTAGCTGGAGCAAGACTGGAATTCAGGGCAAAGCAGACCTCAGGACTGCACTTCATTTAAATACAAGAGGTTGAAACACAAGCCAGGTCTTTAACAGTGTCCCTCTGTGACTTGGAGAATAAACTCCACACTGACTGCACTCCATTTCATCATCAAGTGCCTCATCTTATTTCTTCCACCCACATCAGAAAGGGAGAGTGGCTTAGAGGAGAGAATGTTCTGTCTGGAATAAATTGCCACAGGCCATCTAAATGCATATTTGCAAAATCCTTTCCTTCTGAAAGCTTCCCTCTGGATTTCTCTTCTTTAATCCCCAATAAAAGAGAAGTTATATTATGTAGCATCAACCACAAACGGTGACATCTTTTGACAATCTTTCTGGCAGTGCTGCATTTCCTAAACACATGGCTGAACACAACAAGCTCCGATGCAGTTCTGCTACTGTCAAATGCACTAGGTTTCAGTTTAGCTCTGAAAACTAATCCCTTGGGTTTACCTCCAGTTCTAAACACATGGATAAGAAGCCAAATTAAACCTTGAAAACTCTAGAGCAGATATATCTGTATTTTGCTTTTGTTAGAGAAAAGGGTTTGGCTATATGGGTATCACAAATCTAATTTTTCACGTGATTTCAGTAGTAATGCATTATAACATGCTATGTTTTATTCAAAGATACCTATTTCAGCGTTAATATGTACCAGATGGTAACCTTATATCAGCATTTGCCTCACTACAAGGCACTTAAAGGTACTAATTAGCTCTGTTTTGCAGTATCAGTCTGGGGGGGGAGGCAGAGACATTATTTGGCTTTACAGGCGTGTAAATCACAGAGCAGATTTTAGACCAGAAGGGGCCTTTTCTTCAGCTGGATATTCTGGGGCAGCTGAGCAGAGCTTGCCCAAAAGTACATCTACAACCACGGTCGCTTTATGCCAGAGTTCCAAACTTGTTCACAAAAGCCCTCAAAGTACATTACCTTTTGTTATCAGTTTGTGGTGTTCATTATGTTTCATTAACCAAATTACATCATTTCAATGAATTACTCTTTAGAAAAAATACAACCTCCCTTTTAATACAGTCATCACTCTGCTACAAGATGTCTCTCAAGGCACCTCTGATGAAGATATTAACTTACTCAAATCTGCACCATTTCATCACCCAAAATGAATGCTTAAATTCAGAGAAGCATGTAACCTTTTCCCAGAGCCGCTCATAAGGAAACAAATGCCCATGGGCTTCTGTCAATGGAATAATTTGTTTATGAGTCTAGGCAAAGAGGTGAACCCAGTTGGCCATATTATTCCCAATATGTATTTTTTCAAAGACCCTTTTGCTGGTCGGATGGCTCATCTGCCAACACTGACTCCGTCTCTCATCCTCTATTTATAGAGCTGCAGCTAGAAGTACCACAGGACCACGATTCTGAACCAAATCACACTGCTAAAGACTGAGCCTCACCTTAAATTGATGTAGTACAAAATCTGCTTTGTAGAACGACAGAAATCAGCTGTCCCCGTTACCGTGCTTACGGAAGCCTTATGCGCTTCCCCCACAGGGCTGCACGCAAAAAAACCAAACTAGACAGAAAATCCTCGCTCAGTAAAGTTACCCAGGCTCCCGTTGCTAGAAGTGCTACGTCTAAAGTTTCACAGGCACATTACACGGGTTTGCTTTGTTTAGGAAACCATCATTTTGGCAATTAGGACATCTTTTCTAGCATATAGTTGCATCAGAAAGTTACACAAGTTGAAAGTAATACAGATTAATGTATTTACATTTTGTCATGGCTGTACTTACAATTTATTACACCAGTCCGGGTGAGGTGCTAGTTTCTGGAATGGAGATGGCTTGAAAATGGGGCAGTTCCACCTGTAACAGGTAAAAGTGATACTATTTTCAAGCAAAAGTAGCAGCATTCTCAACACCAGACAGGCTGCTTCTGACCCGAGAACTTACAATCAGATGAACAAAACTAAGTGAAGGATTTTATGGTTTGCCTTTGCTTTACTTTCTAGATACTCTCCGTTCAGGTCTGAAGCACTGAAAGGTTATCTGGGGATACTGCAGCTGTGAGCACGAGTAAGAGTGAACACTGAGGAGAGAGCTGAACATGAGAGGAGACCAGTGCCTGGTAGGGTTACCAGACCATAATCAGGAGGACTGTCAATATAAAGGGGCAGACAACCATAAGATGCACAGATAGAAACAGAAAACCACCCCAAAAAGTCATTAGACAAACCAAGACTCTTTCAGAGTTGAAGATTTTGCACTTGACTGGCAAGTTCCTTTGCTGCAGAACAGCTTTTTTTCCCCACCTAGTCATGCTTTTTCATATAGATAGATAGAATCACAGCATGCTAGAGGTTGGAAGGGACCTCTGGGTATCATCTCATCCAACCCCACTGCTCCAGCAGGTCACCCAGAGCAGGTTGCCCAGGATTGTCTCCAGGTGGGTTTGGAATCTCTCCAGAGAAAGAGACTCCTCCTGAGCAAGAGACAACCTCTCTGGGCAGCCTATGCCAGGGTTCTGGCAACCTCACAGGAAAAGATTTTCCTGCTGTTCAGATGGAACCTCCTGGGTTCCAGTTTGTGCCCATTGCCCCTTGTCCTGTCACTGGACACCACTGACAAGATTCTGGCCGCATCCTCTTGACCTCCACCCTTTAGATATTAATCAGGTTCCCTTTGAGTTGTCCCTTCTGCAGCTCAACAGCCCCAGGTCTCTCAGCCCTTCCTCAGCACAGAGATGTTCCAGCCCCCTCAGCATCTTCACAGCCTCCACTGGACTCTCTCCAGTAGTTCCTTGTCTCTCAAACTGGGGAGCCCAGAACTGGACACAATGCTCCAGACATGGCCTCACTAGGACAGAAGAGAGAGGAAGGATAACCTCCCTCAACCGTCACGCTCTTCACACAAGAAGAGTGTGACCAGCAGATGACAGATGCTGTAGAAACACTATAGCTTGCTTTGAAATCTTGCAGCGTTTAAAGTGGATGTTAGCTTCCATGGTCCACAAAAGGCCAAAACCACATTCATATTAGCCTTTGAATGTGGCTGAGGAGCATGCCTTTGAGCTCTATCTCCTTAACCTCCCCACTTACTGTGCTTTGGTTCACATTGCGGAGCAGTCTCGGAGCACTTGAGCTGGATTGCTTTTTACACAGCACTAAACCAGAGGATGTGCTCCAGAGGCTCTCAGATACCAAACTAGATTAAGTCCAGAGTAAATCTCCTAGAATACCTACAACAAGGCCATTGGGTCTTCAGTGCCAAGGTTCTTTTGCTCTCTAGTTCTGCTGCCCTTACACCGTACTAGCAGAGTTTCCTGCTCTTCCTATCCCGAGCTGCTTTCCAGCAGTGTGCTATTTACTGGACAACTCGTATTTCTGTTCAGAGGAGATCTTAGGTTTACTGAACAGCGCTTTTACAAAAGCTAATCCTCCATTTTCTTCTTCCTCTAATGAATTAAGCTTGTTCTCCCCCCCTTTTTTAAATAAAGGGGATTTTTCGCTCACTGCAGTATCTTTCAAAGAAGCAGCGTAAGCAGCCTACCTGTATGAGGATTAAGCCTAGAAAGATGGTTACAAGCGTTCAGTCACTTGTTGTTAATAGCAGTGCAACGTTCCCAAGATGAAATACAGACACGGCACATGCTTCTGTGCAAGTAGTGACAATAAGGTTCTGAAGGACTCAGCTTAACAGCTCGTGATGAGGTTAATGGAAAAGAATTTGTTATTCAGGTCACTTAATGAAAATAACCTTGGAAGAGCTTAGAAGAGCCCTTGGGGTAGAATAATTTATTCCCCTTCCGCTTCCGTCACTGTAAGTTAACCCAAGACATAGAAGCAGCTGATCTAAACATGAACTCAACCTGCCAGAGGAGGAACATCAGCAATTACAATGCATTGTTTTAAGCTCTGCTGCCCCTCCAGTAGAATACAGCCTTCAGAGCTTGCTTGGCATAGCCCCTTCTTTAAAACACGACAGTTTGTTAAAATGTGGATTATCAAAGCACCATGCAAGAAAATGACAAAAATAGTCACCACAGGACATAAATTTTTTAGCCAGTGCGTGGTCTTTGGATCAGCCAGGCATAGAAAAGAGAGAGGCCACAGCAGCCATCGTCCCCACCGTTCCTGTCCTGCGTTTTGGTGGTTTGTTTTGCTGCTCAGCAGAAATAAGCTTCAGCTCCTGTGAATCGAGGCCTCACACCGACCAGCTCCCAGACCCCGGGGGTGCTCTGTGTCTCTGCACCACCATTTCGCATCTTATCCCTTAATTAGAGGAGAACAGCCCTTCTGCAGAGCAGCTGCCTGAGACCGAGCAACGTGCTGCTCTGTTTGGGGGTGAGGAGCAATGCAAGCCACAATAAGTGATGAGACATCACTTGATAGATACCCCCGATTGGGTCCCAAACTTTGGGACAAGCATTCTGAGAGCACTAGATG